>WBZZ01003110.1:0-105156 GCA_019918135.1 Paulinella micropora | reverse complement strand
GGCGTACGACGACAATGGCCAGCTGCTGATTTCACAGTGGCCCCACCAAGGGTCTGCAAGAACTGCGTGAACACGTCCGCAACCTGACCGAAAAAAAGGGGGGAAAGAGCCCTGCATCTTCATCGGCACGCACGGCAATGTGCTCTACAACGCACTGAGCGCCCGGGTTCTTAACGGCAGTATTCTCAAGATCGGGCGGCCTTTACCAACAGGGAATTCGCGATCGAAACGCGCAAGCAGGTCTTTCCGGGCTGGCCACTTTTGCGGCGTGCGACTGCCGAGTCAAGGTTCTAGAGGTTTGGGATTCAACCACGGCTGCCGGCCTTCAAGTATTGCGCTTGCAACCGAGAGAGCCCAAGCCAGAGATTTATTAAAATCACAAGCATAGCCCAGGCAGGGCGAGTATTCCTAAGAATTCAGGCCCGCCACACACCAATTCCTCCCTTCCCTCTACGGAGAGGTGCCGCTCGCCCGCCCCCCCCCCAGCGCCAGGGCCGCCGCCGCCTTTCTTGGGTCAAAAATGCTTTGCCTAGTGAACGCCTTCTTTGCCGCTTTCGATCCCCCCCCGCCCTCGCCAGCCTCTATCCACACCTCCCCCCACCCGCTTCTCCCCCCCCCCGCTCTCCGAGTCTCGTGTTCCAGGCGGCCCCTGGGCTCCCAAAAAGAAATACAGGGAGGGGGGGGGGCCTGCCACTTTGCTTGCTGTACGTGGGGGTTACAAAGGACGGGGGTTCGGCGGCCCCCCCCCACCTCTCCTCTTGCTCTGCTGCGTATTTCTGTCTCGTTGGCTTTCTCTAATCTGCCTGTTGCGCGCCGACGGCGGCCCCCCCCCACTTCCCCACCTTCCGTCGTAGTGAACCGTTCGTCGCGCACAAGATCCTCGGCCCCCCCCCACCTCGGCACCCCTTTTTGTACCTCCTCTTGTTTATCATCCCACGGACAAAAGAAAAACCAAAACAAAACCCTCTCCCCCCCCTTTCCAGCCCAACCTCTCTCTCTCTCTTGGGACACTTTTTCCCCCCCCCTCACCCCACACGCACTGGCCTCCTCCTCCTTTTCCCGCGCCGTGGAACATGGCCGCAACGACCGCCCTCTGGTCCTGCGCACACTGCCCTGCACAGCACAAGTCTTACATTGACTTCAAGAGACACATGGCCCGGCACCGCAAAGCTCTCAGTGGCCCAGCTAAGGTTGAATGCCCGTTGTGTGGATTCACCGTTACCAATAAGAACAACCTGCGTTCGCACCTGAACACTCACACCAAGCCGTTCAATTGTTCGCTCTGCCCGCGCAGATTCGCACGGAGGAGCGGCCTAGAAACGCATTTGCTCAGGCACGCCCAAGGGTGGAAGCCCAGGTGCGCGGTGCCGGGGTGCCAAAGTACTGCCGAAGCACAGCCGCCGCCACAGTGCGTGCCGGCGCCCTGTGGCTGCGGGGTGAGGTGCCACGTGTGCGGCAAATTCCTGAGGCACAAAGGCAGCCTGCGCTTGCATCTCAAAATCCACGACCCGCACAAGGACTACGAGTGTGCCTTCTGCCACCGGAAATTTACTCAGAAGGTCAACTGGGAGAGCCATCTGGCACAGCACACCGGCGTGAGGCCCTACCGCTGCGATCAAGGATGCTGTGAAAAAGCTTTTGCAACCCGTCAAGCACTGAGTGCTCACAGGAAAGCGTACCTGCAGCGGACGAGCGGGGGGCGGGCCTGATCTTTGTGCTGCTACAAACAGGCGGCTGGTTTTCTGTAATTAAAAAAAAAAGAGGCTGCGGAGAGTGTGTTAAAATATCTTCTGCCGGCCTCCGCGCCTATTCCTTTTCCCCCGATCCCCGTCGCACCATGAACAACAGAGAGTCCTGCCATTCGAGGCGCTTCTATTCAGCCGTCGTGGATAGCGCTCTGGCCTCGTACGCGCTGTATTCGGTCTCCGAAGTACGAACGATTAAGAGCCTGGACGATGAAACCTTACGGCCCCCCACAGCCAAGCGTGGGCTCGGGGAGGTCGACGACGAGTCTTTTGGTTTGGCTCTGTACCGCGCGGGACATTTTCGCGACGCCAGGCGCGCGCTGTGGTCGGCTGCCAGCTCGGGCTCGCGGCTCGCGGCTCTGCTGCTGGGGGACATGTACAACCTGGGCCTGGGCGGACGAAAGCACAACGGGCTGGCCATCTCGGCCTGGGCCCTGGCCGCCCACCAGGGCTGCAGCTCTTCGGCCTACAATCTGGCGGTGTATTTGCTTGCGGGCATTAGCTGTGTGCGCGACGCAAGGCGGGCCGCGCGCACGTTCCTCGCTCTCGCCAGCGCAGTGGACTGCTTGGACTCTATGTACGCCTTTGCCTACTGCGCTCGCAATGGGCTGGGCATGCAGCAGGACCAGGGGCTGGCCCTAACCTTGTACCGCAGGGGCGCGGGTCTAGGCTGTTCGAACTGCCAGTACATGGTAGGCTTCTTCTGTGAGAGGGGCATCGTCACCCCCGCCACGTTGGTCTGGCTATAGTGTGGTACACGATTGCTGCGAGGAGCGGCGACCGGCAGGCACTGCGGGAGTTGCGCGAGCTGTGGGCCCAAGTAATCAGCGGGCACGCCGCCGCGCGCGGGCGGCCCGGACCTTTCGGGCAAGCAGAAACGCCAGAGACCACGAGCTTGTGTTGAAGCCAGACCCAAGGAACAAAAGAAGGCGGCGCCCCCCACGGGTGCGGCTTTATCAGCCCCTACCCTCATTTGTTGTTCCGCATCCCCCCCGTGCGCCGGGGCGCTTGCACATAATTGGTGGGCAGCAGCAAAAAGGGCGGTCGGGAGGGGAGGGGTCAAAGCGACGCCCGCGCGTACAGCGCTGGAAATTTATTTAGAGGCATGTTCGGGGGGTCCCTTTTCTTTTGCTGTTCCGGGCCCGCCCCACCGTTTTTTTAAAAACTGTTACTGGTTTATTAAATGAGTTGTAAGTCTTGCTCGTCCAAGCGTCAAAAGAAGGGCCGAGGCACGCGTAAGTCTAGTGGCGCAAGCGGCGGCCAGAAGAGTTCTGGTCGCGCGACATTATAGACACATACCTCGAAAGGGCCGCCCACGCGCCACAGAATGCAAACTCTGCTCGTGCGGGCGGGGTTTGCCTTGCCTTGAACAGTGGGCCTGGCATACGACGGACCCCCTCCCCCGGAACTTAATTCCACCGAATTTTAAAAAAAGTTTTATTTTATGGTTGTGGTCGTGGTGGGTCCGGCAGCCTTTTGCTCTTCCGGTTGCAGCAGGGCCAGGACGTCTTCCAGCTTGACCCCGGCCGCGGAGGCGCGCAGCGCCTGCATAGCGGTCGTATGGAAATTCGGCTTGTCCTTTTGGCGCCTAAGCAGCAGCTGCGGGGCCCCTGTGTCAGTGAGCTGGATCTCCCAGATGCCGGCCACCGACTCGGGCGCCACGGCCGCATTGAAAAGTGTCAGGCTGGCCGTGCCGGCCGGACCCCTGGTGACGGGCGCGAGCTCGTTCTGCGGGACCGAGTACGCGAGGCCGACGTGAGTCACGCCCTCGTGGTGGTGGCAGCCGGTGAGTCGGAAATAAAGCTTGCGGGGCGGTAGCCCCGCCCTCTGGCGCATCAGTTCCTCCACGACCTGCTGGGGGGTTGCCACGACCGGCGGGCCGCCCGTTTTTACGTTTCCCCCCCCGGGCTTCCGCAGCCAGCGCACGGGCCACTTGGCGCTGTCCGCGGTGTGTTGATCGAGCGGCAGGCCTTCCAGCACAAACGAAGACGGGACCCAGGAACCCTTGGCCCGGTTGAACACGCATTCTCCCCAGGCGCCCGGCAGTGCGGACGAGCGCGGGAAGACCAGCGGTGCCTCGCTCTTGGGCGCACAGAACGACTCGTCCTGCGAACTATGGGGCGGCGTGTGCTCCGACCAGACGGACCAGTACTGCCTGAGCAGCGCACCGGCCACGGCGGGCGTCAGCGCCCTGTCAAAGAAAAGCTCTTGGTGCAGCCGCAGCGGCAAATGTAGTGCCGGCGGCACGGGCGCCCTGGCGCAGAGTGCGGCGCGGGGGCCGGTGCGCCGCACGAGCTCCAGATCTACGGTGGGGCTGAATTTCCACTTGCCAAGGCCCTGCTGCACACCACCACGGTACGCGGCGCCCGCGTCCGCAAGGATGAGGCCGTCGACCGGAACTCGATACTCGCCCTGGTCGAAGTACCAGCGGTTGCCGCTGGGCTGGAGGGTGGCCAGCTTGCCGGCGGCCACGTTGAGCGGAAAGAATTCTTTGCCGGCCAGGGTGCGCAGCGTCTGGCATTTGCCGTCCTTGGCCAGGCTAGCCAGGAACAGGTCGCGCAGCCCCAGCCGCCGAGAGAAGGGCAGTCCGGCCAGCGACTGCTGGCCGTACGCCAACAGGTCGCAAACGCGCAGCAAACGAGCGTTGGTGCCGGCGTTCTGGACCAGCTCTGCATCGAGCAGAAAAAACATTGGGCCGTCGCTCTCGTCGAACGGCGCGTCCGGCTCTACGTCCTCCACGTACGGCCTTTCTCGCTTAATGAAAAAACACTTGCCCCGCAAGAACAGTACCAGCACACGCACACCGTCGTCCTTGGGCGCCACGAGCCAGTCGCCGCCCCCCTTGCAGATCAGGCCTAGTTCGTGCGCGCCCAGGTCCCGGGGCATGGCAAACAGCCTGTCGGGAGGTGCACGTTCGTCCAGCCCTAGCACGGCCAGCGCCAGCGACAGCAGGTGGCTCCGCAACGTCTCCATTCCTGCCACGGTGTCCTGCCTGAGCCAGTGACCGTCGTCCAATTGCCAGCTAGCCCTGCGCAGGCGCTCTAGCTCTCGAATTCCCAGGAGCGTGGCTTGGTGGGGTTTGCCCTCGGTCTGCAGCGGCGGGGGGCCGCCGCCGCGGCGGTCCCGTACAACACTTCTAAACAGCGGCGCTTTTTGCTCTTCATCTCTAATCACGGGCGGGTCAGGTCAGAAGGTCCACTAATTGTCCGGCACGGGAAAATGACACGGAAACTAGAGGCGACGCAAGAATCAAGGTACTGTTTCTCCCCCCCCCCCTCACCACACCCAATTCCCCCCCCCCCGAAGGTGTGGAAGGGGTTGGAGAAACGAGGAAAGAGGAGGGAAGGGGTTGTTCCAAACAGCGCGCTACCGGAGATAAAAAAACACAGCGCTGGCAGAGGGGGGGGGGGATGGCAAAGGGAGGGAAAAAGGGGGTGGGGAGGGAAAGTGTAAAAAAGAACGAAAGGTCTAGGCAAAAAAGGGGGGGGGCCTGCCAAAAGAAAGTCGAGAAAGGCGGAGGGAGGGAGGCAACGGCATGGAGCGGCAAGGACAAGCGAAGTACTTTTCTTGGGCGCAGTGACCAGAAATTTGGTTGGGGGTTAGTTACTGGGGGAAAGGCGACTGCGACCCAAAAGTGGGGGTAGGAAGGGGGCCGGGCCGGAGAAAAATGCAAACACTGGCCGCTTGGCTTTGGCTGACGCTACCGGGCGAGCAATCAGCACCCTTCGCGGTCATGCTGGAGGCCCAGGCCATTGGAACTTTCTGCCTGTTCGTGTTGATGCGGCTGAACCGCCGCCCCGTGACTAGAGGAGAAAAGGCTCTTTTTCTTCTGTGTGTTCTTCTGTGGTGGGCTCGGTACACCCTGCATCTGACCGCCGGCTTTCCTTGGCAGAGACGTCTAGACAGGGCCTCGCTCCTGACTGCACAGCCTTACGCGGGCCTCCTTGTGTTGCGGTGCCAAGCGCCCAGGCTACAGCGAATAGTGTGGTACAGCCTGTACTGCCTGCTGGGCATTTGCGGCGTAGCCGCGGAGGTGCCCTGGACAACCTTGGCGGAAGTGGCCTGGTTGCTTCTGCTGGTCTGTCTGTTCCGCGGCCGGGGCTGGCTGCCCATCGTTCTGCTTGCAAGCTCTTGTGTTACTGGTTTTGTCTGGTATACCGAACGGCTGGTCTGGTGCCTTGCGCTAGCCGCTCTCTCGGAGGCTGCTTTCTTTCTGTGGTTACAACGAGAGGAGCGGCCGACAGTTGCGCAAGGCACCCGAGACACGCAGCCGGACTACCCTGCCCCTATTAGCTTCCGGAACTTGCAGAGCTTTATCACTGCTGATACCCTCGATGAAGACTCCGACGATGAAACAAACACCTTGCTGTGAAATAAGCAAGACCAAAGAGGGGCAAGAAAGTCTTTCGTGGAGCGGCGGCGGAGTGGTTGGGCCAAGGATGCCCGCTCTCTCGCTTTCGTTGCCTGGCAAGGACCAGAGATACGAGGTGGCGATAAAGGGGCGGGCGGGGGAGTTGCTATTCCCCCTGGTTCTCCCGCATAAAGTTTTTGCATCTCGTAGACAAAGGGAGGGAGTGAGAGGGGGGGGGGAGGGGAGGAAGATTGGTGAAAAAAAAGAAAGTTGCTTGCGCGGGAGGGCTCTAGGACAGCACAAACGGAATGTTACCGAAACCGACAACCAAAATCTACGAGGTGCACAGTAAAGAACAATGAGACCAAAAAGATTAAAGGCAAACAAATTGTAGTCAGGGGTGGGAGCAATCTTAGCCTCTCAAGCGTTGCCTGCTGTTTCTCGATTATCTTTTCCCTGGCCTTTCTTTTTCTTGGGAATCCGACACAAAACCCTTTCTCCTCCACCCTCCCATACATTTGTTCCTGGTGTTATGCTTGACACGCAAAGGGCTTGGTAATGTCTAAGCTACGCTTTACTTGGTTCTGGAGAATCTCCTTTGCGCTCTGGTTACTAGCAACACGGGTGTGCGCCTTCTGTCCGTGCACGTTTGCATGCGCGGCACGTTTACGACACCAGAGTAGCCTACTTTACCAACCCAAGGCATCGCCCGCTCCCCTGCAAACTACTTGGTCTGCGTCCCCGCCGGCTACGCCTACGGCGCGGGCCTCACCTTCAGTGCAGGTATCACCTTCGGTGTTTACCTCCCCTCCTCCTGTGTCCACTTCAATTTCGGTGTCCACTTCAATTTCGGGGTCCACTTCAATTTCGGTTTCCACCTCCCCTCCTCCTGTGTCCACTTCAATTTCGGTGTCCTCCTCACTCTCGGTGTCCTCCTCACTCTCGGTGTCACTCTCAGTGTCCACGTCCCCCCCTCCTGTGTCCACTTCCATTTCGGTGTCACTTCCGGTGTCCACCTCGCCTTCGAGGTCCACCTCACTTTCGGGGTCCACTTCCATTTCGGTTTCCACCTCCCCTCCTCCTGTGTCCACTTCAATTTCGGTGTCCTCCTCACTCTCGGTGTCCTCCTCACTCTCGGTGTCACTCTCAGTGTCCACGTCCCCCCCTCCTGTGTCCACTTCCATTTCGGTGTCCACCTCCCCTCCTCCTGTGTCCACTTCCATTTCGGTGTCACCCTCAGTGTCCACCTCCCCCCCTCCTGTGTCAACTTCCATTTCGGTGTCACTCTCGGTGTCCACTTCCATTTCGGTGTCACCCTCAGTGTCCCCGTCCGCCATCCCGGCTGTTTGCACCAGTGTTGTTGACGGTTACAACAGCAGCCAGTGCGGCCCCGTGCCGGGGCCCGCCGACGAGACCCTGCCCAACGCGGCCTGGCCCTCGCCATGGCTGGAGAGTACGAGCGTGCGGATAGCAGCCCCGTTCGTCTCCCTGCGGCTCTTAGTGCCGGTGCCCCAGCCCTGGGGTACGCTGAACGCAGTTCTGGTGCAACCAACTAATTGCACCGAACAGCACCGTAGCTATCCAAAGCTCGGCACCGACCGGTTGTTTTTTCGGCACTGTCTGGCAAGCACGGTAGGCCTGACCTGTACTTGCGGGGACTGTGGTGCGCTCGTGCTGCTGCTACGTTCGAGCTGTGCCAACGAGGCTTCCCTCACCATTGACATTCCGTTCTCGGCCCTCAACTACACCGCAACCGGGGCCGATGCCTTAATTACCTCTTGGGGGGTAGACATTGCCAGCAACGAGATCTGGAGCACGATAGAATTTCTCACCGGCTTCCACACTTCTCTCTGGCCCTGGCCGCTGGATCCAGCGCCGGGCGATGGGCTCTTCTGGGGCAGGGGAGATCTAGCGACCGCGGGGCTGTGCCGCCCGACGTCGCCAGTTGCACCCAGCGCTGGACCAGCCGCGCCAGGCTCCTGGCCTGTGCGGGCGGGGCCTCGACCCTGCGCTATTTGCTGGGTTACGATAACCAGAACAGCACCGAGAGCGGTACGGCCAACGTGGAATTCGCCTTCCAACCCCAGAACTGGTGCTCGCTGGTCTGGCTGAACGAGGCTAACTTGTCTCTCTCGCTGGCTGATGGCAATATTTCTGGCTGTGCGCCAGCCCAGCTGCCCCAGACCCTAGCGCTAGGCCCGAATAACCTGTTCGGGCGTACCTGTTGGCTGGCCCGTTCCGACAGCGCTTATCAACTCACGCCCGCGCAGTTCTGGCTGCAGGTCTGGGAGGAGAATGCCGGCGGCCCCGCCGTTCTGCTGGCCTCGGCGGCCGGCTGGGTCAACGACACGCAACCGTCCGTTGCCTGCACGCGCTTTTGTTTGGACGATCCCTTTGTTAACATCAGCTGGCAGTGGCCGAACTCTACGCTCTGGCTAGTGCTGCGCGTAGACCTTGCGTTGCAACTACCCCGCCGGCGACGGATGCTGGCGACGAACGCCGCCGCCAGCGCCCGCCGCAGGGTGTTCCTGGCGCGCGACGCCAGCCAATTGCTACAACAGGCCGCGGCACCCGCTCGGCCGCGGCACCGGCTCGGCCTGGAGGTTCTGGGCGTTTGCCTGTTACTTGCTCTGTGCCTCCTGGTTTGGTTTGTAGTTAGAAAAAAGACTACCAAGAAGAAGACAGATCTTGAAGACTGTGCCGGCCGGCCTAGCGACGAGCTTTTTACGCTGGACCCCTGGAATGACTACAGTCCTCCGCTTCCTTTGAGAAGAGAGAGAGAGAGAGGCAGGCCGCGTATCTGACGAGTAAAAAGAAAGCTATAGCGCATGTTTTCAAAGTCATTCTTGTTAGCAGCAAAAAATCTTTTAATCAACCAAAAACAACGTGGCTAGCCCGGCGGGGGAATCAGAGTAGCCACCGGCACCTGGTCCGACTCTGCGCTAGGGGACAGCAAAGATTCGGACAAATCGTCCTCGTCCTGGAAGGGCGTGGCGGGGCCCGCAGCGGCGCGGGGCGGGAGCTGGCACAGCCAGTCGCCCTCTACGTACAGGCCATTCGTGGCCTCCCGCGCGGGCGCGCGCCCGGGCGCGGTCTCCTGCCCCCTGAACTCCCGCTTGAGGCTCAAAAAGGCCGTGGGCAAGGGCGCGGACGACGGCGTAGACAGCCCCGCCAGCTCGTCCACGCACACCGAGTTCCAGTGCGCCGCCAGGCCGTGCAGCCTGTTCTTGGGCGCTTCGAACGCGCAACCTTCGTAGTGGGGCGCCGCATAGTCCGGCGCAGGCACGTACAGGAAATCGTCCCCGACTGTCCCCGGCACGCCGAGCCGCAGCTTTTCACCGACGAGGCCCAGGAGCTCCTGGCTCAGCTTCTGCGTCGGCGCTATAGTCACGGGCCGGCCCGCCCGGGCGCAGATGTTTTGTAAGTACGTGAGGGCCCTCTCGATCTGCGCTGGTCCGGGTTCCTGCAACAGGTCATGGACCGGCTTGAGCCTGCGGCGGTACAGCTCGACGCAGGCCCCCGCCCACTGATCACTCGTTCGGCGGTCCAAGTCGCCCCACAGGGGGTGCTCGGCCACGACATCCAGCAGCCTCAGCACCGGGTGCTGGCGGCGGTCCGGCGCCCAGCCGCCGTGTGCGACAGTACACTGTTCTTCTAGCATGGCCAACGCCGAGGGGCTGGCCGAGCAGATCTCCTCCGTGGTCAGCCCGTGCAGACTGCACACCTCGTCCTCTTCCAGGTACAACAAGACCCCCAGGGCGCAGCCCTCCAGCCACCGGGACAGCCTGTGTACCAGCAGCCGCCGGAGCGCCGAGAAGGGCTCCTCCAGCGTGTAGCACGACGACGCAAACAGTAGCAGCTGCACGGACCGGAAGTGCGGCGAAAGGCCGTGCCCGCCGTGCGAGGGCCCCGCCAGGCAGGCGTAGCGCTGGCAGAGCTCCCCGACCCGGAAGTCCGCTTGGGGGTACAGCGCGGCCCGCGGCTCGCCATTGTCTGGCTGCTGCTGCTTCTTCTGGCTGCCGGCCTGCTTCTGTTCACCAGCGCGCAGGCGCTTGTCCACCAAGTCCCGCAGCTTCGTAAACATCTTTTGTGTGGCCGGGAGCGCCCTCAGCGGGTCCGCCTGCAGGGCGCCCCTGAGCTTCTCTAACACTTCGGGCGAGCAGTCGTCGCTGCCCTTCCGGCTAAAGTACTGCGCGCCCTTGACCACCCGGTTGTTTTCCATGAGGTGCAGGCGTTTCTTCGCTTCCGCCGGCGGCAGCGGGCCGATGAACATTTTTCCGTGTCCAGCAGCGCCAGCGGGTACTCGTCGCCGACGTCGCAGGACTTCCGCGTGCACTTGTGCCGGCCGGCGGTGTGCATCCTTTCGCAGACCAGCCGGTGCGCGTCTACCGCGAACACCAGCACGAGGTTGTGCGCGCTGACGAACGTGCACGTGACGCACCCGTGCAGGCCGTTCATGGTCTCCGGCTTGCGGAGCGGGGACTGCCTCCCGCCCTGATCGAAGAAGTACTTCTCGTTGGGGTCGAACACGGCCAGGGCGTCGCACAGGCGCGAGACCAGCGAAAGCACCGACTCCAGCACCAGACACAGCTGGCCCTCGCTCCTGGCCTCGCGCTGCAGCCAGTCCACGAACGTCATTTCGCCGTCGGTGGCCAGGTACACGGTGTTCAGCACATAGAAACCCGTCGGGAAAAAGTTGAGCGAGCGCGGCAAGCTCTTGTTCGTGCCCTCGGACTTGGGGTCCACCGCCACGTACAGGCGGTTGTCGGACTTGGCGCCCAGGCGGGCCTGGTGCGAGCTAGTCAACAAACCTTGCACCAGCGCCGGGACGCTGGTGCTCACCAGGCCGGCGCGTACGCAGTGTTCCAGCCACGCCATCAGCGGCCCCGCTGATTTCTCGCCCAGGGTTTCGTCGGCCTTGTCCGCCAGGTTCACCACAAACGTGTTCTTGACCACCTGGCGGCACACCGAGTAGCGCGCCAGGCACAGCCGCAACAGCGCCATGGTGTGCAGGTGGTCCGCCAGCAGCGACGCGCCCTCGGCCGAGCCCTTGGTGAACTCGGTCGTTCGTTCGGGCAGCACGGGCTCGCGTTCGGACCACGACACGAAGTGGCTCTGCAGGGTCGCGCGCAGCACCACGCGGGAGGCCCTCCCCCGCTTGCAGGTCAATTGGGTCGACGCCAGCCCGTACTCCTGCAGCGACAGGCCTTCGGTGACCAGCACGTTGGCCGTGGGCGACCGCGCCAGCAACGACGGGTGGAGCACGAAGTCCTTGCTCCTGCCGCGTGCGGCGCCCACGAAGTTCTTGCACGACACCTGCGCGAAGTCGCCCCCGGGGATGGGCTGTTCGACGCTCAGGACATCGGCCCGCGCGCCCTCGCGCAAGGTCTTGTGATTGCGCAGCCGCATGAACTTGCCGGGCGAGTCTTCGCATAGTGTGCTAGCGCTTTGGAGAAACTCGCGCTCCTTGTGGGTTATGGTCCACTGGCCGTTGGCGGGCAGATTCGTACACAGGCGTGACATGATCGCCCCTTTTCTTGGCGGCCCCCCTGCACAAACAACAACCGACCAAAGAAACTCTGGCCCCCCCCCTCCACTTTCCCGTGCGCCCACCGTCTCCCCACCCCCCTTCCCCTCGGCACCTTTCTCCAATCTTCCACCGTTTTTGCTCCCGAGAGAAACTTGGGGGGGGGGGGGGAGGAGGGATGCATGCTTTTTTTTAGTTCTTTGGCTACGCTGGAAAACCCCCCCCCTTCCCCAAGCCGTTGGCTCCCCCTTCCCCAAGCCGCCAAATGTACTTCACCATCCCCCGCCTGCATCCAGAGGCCGTGCAAGAACCAAGAAATTAAAAAGAGAGAAGGACCACGCCCAAAAAAGAATGCTACTGTCAGCCGTGCTGGCGACCCTGCACTCTGCCGCTGCCAAGGCTACGCTCGGGTCGGCCGAGGTCAAGCTCTTGCTAGAGCGGCAGAGCGCACACGAGCTCTTCGTGTCCCGTTGGTCCGTCGAGCAGGGGCAGGAATTGGTACTGCCCGCCATCGTGGTGCCGTCATCTCAGGGTTTCGTGAACTGGGGTGACGGCGGCCCGACGAGAGCTGCCCAACACCTCCACTGCCGTGCCGGCACGTTTATGCGAGCAGTGGTTTGGTGACTGTCACCTCGACCCTGGCGCTGGCGGGCTGGACCATGCAACAAGCAGAGCAGGCCACGCGCGATTCGCTGGTGGAAATCGTGAGCTGGGGCCAGGTGATTCTGCACCCCTCGAGCGGCCGGCACTTCTACAATTGCACCAGGCTGCAAAGATTGCCGTCCAGCGCGCCCTTGCACACCGACAAGATCACGTCGCTAGAACAGAGCTTTGCCATGGCCCAAGTTCTCAGCTCGGGCGGTTTGGGGTCCTGGGACACGTCGAACGTAATTACGTTGCGGGGGGCCTTTGCCATGGCCTCGGCGTTCGATGAGGACCTGGCTGGCTGGGACGTCAGCCGCGTGCAGGACGCGGGCGGGGCCTTCGTGAGGGCGGCCGCGTTCAACCACCCTTTGCCGTGGCGCACGAACAACCTGCGGGATACGACCGCCATGTTCGCGTTCGCCGCCGCCTTTAACCAACCGCTGTCTACCTGGTGGACTGGCACGATTACTCGCGCGAACGGCATGTTCATGGAGGCAACCCAGTTTGACCAGGACCTCAGTGCCTGGCGCTTTGGTACTTCTGTCAGCTGCCGCTATTTTGCGCAGAATAGTGCCTTGAGCAAAGAACATTTCCCGCAGGGGATGCCACAAGAATGTGTGTGAAACGGCGCGCGAAAAGAGGTTCTGAGGAAAAGGAAGAGAGGGAAATCGGTTTTCTTTGTTTTCAAAAAAAATTAAAAAAGAAAGGTCGTGTGTAGCATGTAACGAAGTAGGGTGGATCAAAAGAAGCACGACGGGTTCTCTCGCTCCAAATCTACCAACGCGGGGCTTACATTTGAAGAAGAAGAAAAGGGCTGGGCGAACGACTGCCGACATGAGCCGACGCAGAGTGCACCCAAAAAAACAGATTATAGGAAAAAGGAATCACACGCACGACATCAGACCTCTCACAGACAACATACAAACACAAACCTTTCTCTCACACACACACACAGGTACGACAAAATTCACACGCGCAAATTTACTCCTATATTCATCGACGATACACGACAAGATTTCAGACACACACACACACAAACATGTACGACAAAAATCACACATACACACGACACATTACACGCGACACATTACACATGTACGACAAAATCACACACACGACATCACACGACATCACACGACACATTACAAAGATTCACACGACACACACATGTACGACAAAATTCACACACGACACATTACACACATGTACGACTGACAATTTTGACACACACGCACACACAAACATGTACGACAAAAATCTCACACACGACCTCACACGACATCACACCTTACACACAAATTCACATTCACACGACACATTACACAGGGTAAGGGGGGGCCACTACGATGCCAAAACCCATTGAGCATCCCCAATGGGCTCAACATTGTGAATTCACAATGGGCTCAACATTGTGAATCCCCAATGGGCTGCGTAGGGCGGGGAGGGAGGGCCGCGGGTTTTTTGTTACACCACAAAAACAGAAAGCGACTATGTGTGTGTGTTTGTATGTTCGCACGTGTCGTTCTGTGTATTTGCGCGTGTGTGTTCTGTGTATTCGTGTGTGTGTAGCATTCCGTGCGATTGTGTGTGTGTGTGTGTGTGTAGCATTCCGTGCGATTGTGTGTGTGTGTGTGTGTAGCATTCCGTGCGATTGTATGTGTGTGTGTTTGTTGTCGTTCTGTGTGTAGCATTCCGTGCGATTGTGTATGTGTGTGTTTCTTGTCGTTCTGTGTGTAGCATTCCGTGCGATTGTGTGTGTGTGTTTGTTGTCGTTCTGTGTGTATTATTCTGTGTATTTGCGCGCGTGTGTTCTGTGTATTCGCACGTGTCGTTCTGTGTATTCGTGTGTGTGTGTAGCATTCCGTGCGATTGTGTGTGTGTAGCATTCCGTGCGATTGTGTGTGTGTGTGTTTGTTGTCGTTCTGTGTGTAGCATTCCGTGCGATTGTGTGTGTGTGTGTGTTTGTATGTTCGCACGTGTCGTTCTGTGTATTTGCGCGTGTGTGTCTGTGTATTCGTGTGTATCATTCTGTGGAATTGTGTATATCATTCTGTGCAATTGTGTTTATCGGTCTATGCATTTGTGTAATGTGTCGTGTTGTGGTTTCTGTGTGTATCATGCAGTGTGCACAAACTTGGAGAATGGGAGTGAGACAGGGTTTTTAAAAGGACCGTCCCTCGTCCAGCCTTAAATCTTCTTCTCATCACTGTATCCCGTTTTCTTTTTGTTTGTTTGAACACTAGCTAGCCCATGAGAGCTGTTCCCGTGAAGAAAAAGCCCAAGCTCGGACATACGGGTTTGTTGGTGGCGCAGTTGACAACATTACCAGAGGAACTGCTGCGGCACGTGGCTTCGTGGTCTCCGCCGTCCGCGGCCGTGCTGGGCACGACGTGTCGCAGCCTCAGCCAATGTCTCCTCCCGTGGGCGACCGAAGCGCAGGAAGAACAACTCAATTGCGTGCGCAAGTCGGTGGCCGACGCCATCGAAGAGATCGCCCTCAAGGGAAAGTCCAATTTCATCCTCCACGGCGCTACCCCCAACCAGTATTACGAACATGAGGTTGAATATGATCTGGGGGGCTGCCTAAACCTCCGCGCAGGCCAACGCTACAACCTGGATGAACGCATTGCGACAGCTCTCGAATTTTACTGGCACCGCAGGCTCGACAGTGACAAAACCAAGATCCGGCTCGGCCTGCGGAGCAACGACGTCAACAGTGAATGTGAGAAATGTGGCAGCTTGAATATTTCTGCGTGGCTGTCCCTGCAAGGCGAGCTATTCTGCGTGCAGAGCCGCGCCGAAATCAACGGGGTGCTGAAGCAAATAGTGTCGGTGCAAATGCTCAACTTGTTAGGAGATGCGTACATGAAGCATGACACTTACGACAGTGGGTCTCTTTCCTGGATGGACCTGCTCGAAAAGGGTGTGACGGGGCCTGTCACCTCTCACTGGGTCTACCGGGATGGCGAGAGATTCTGTAAAGACTGTGAAGAGTTAGAATAGACTTGTGTACTGCTGGTCATCATTAAAAATCCGGACTTTTTTTTGCTTTTGCTTTTTTTGCGCCTGTGTACCCCCCCCCCCGGCGCTCGCTCAGCAAATATCTACGGACATGACCTTTTGCCACAAATTGCGGCGCCTGGGCACTTGGCGCGAAATTCACCGGACTATGGAACACTTGTGAAAAAAAATTATTTTTTTTGCAAAGGACATATCGGCACCGGAAATTTAGCCAGAGAAAAACTTTCGGGAGAGTGTGTGTGTGTTTTTTTTTCTCCTCACCCACGCACGCAGCTGTGTGTACATGGGTAGTAGTGGTGTGCGCAACCTGAATTCGCAAATGTGGTCGTTCATGGCTCTCTGTGTCAGGTTCGCAACGCGGAAGCGGGAGGCTGGTGGCTTGCGGACGACGACATTGTCACGCGTATACGTAGTGACAGACACCAAGGTGAAGTGTACCTTGCCTTTTACCGCAGATTCAGCCAGCTCCCCTCGCCGCCTCGCGCGCTCGAGGCCTGCGGGAGCTTGGTACGTTGCACTTGCTCCCGGATGTCCGGGTTTCAGAAGGTTCTCGGCAATTTCGCATGTCTCGGCTTGATTTTGCGCAGGCGAACGGTACATGCCAAATTTCCGATGACAAAGAAGCTCGAGGTACCCGGCCTGTTTTCTGTTTTCCCGCTTGGGCCTTGCGCAGCTCTCCGTTATTCACAGCCCTCCAAATCTTCCCTCTTATTCCCCAGCCATCGGATCTCAGTGCATTTATTTTATCTTGTATTTAGACGAATCCGCATCCGCAACGAGCTCAGTGAGCGGGACAGGTTCTCAGTCCGCGAAGGGCTCCGAGGGAGCCGAGGGCGGGCGAGGAAAAAAATGTAACAAAAAAAATTCCCCTCCCGCCGGCGTCTCCCGAAAAGTTTTCTGTTGCTAAACATTGATTGCCGAAATGTCCTTCATTAAAAAAAATTATTGCGTGCCGAAATTTGCGGTCTATCTGGAGTGTCCACAAAATGCGGCGTTTTTCACAGATGTCGCGAAATTCACCGGATTATGGAACACTTGTGAAAAAAATTTTTTGGCCAAAGGACATTTCGGCACTGGAAATTTAGCGAGAGAAAATTTTTCGGGAGACGCCGTCGGGAGGGGAATTTTTTTGTTATCTTTTTTTCCCCGCCCGCCCTCGGCTCCCGAAAAATTTTCTGTCGTTAAACATTGATTGCCGAAATGTCCTTCATTAAAAAAAATTTTATTGCGTGCCGCAATTTGCGGTCTATCTGGAGTGTCCACAAAATGCGGCATTTTTCACAGATGTCGCGAAATTCACCGGATTATGAAACACTTGTGAAAAAAATTTTTTGGCCAAAGGACATTTCGGCACTGGAAATTTAGCTAGAGAAAATTTTTCGGGAGACGCCGGCGGGAGGGGAATTTTTTTTTTGTTATCTTTTTTTCCCCGCCCGCCCTCGGCTCCCGAAAAATTTTCTGTCGCTAAACATTGATTGCCGAAATGTCCTTCATTAAAAAAAAATTTTATGGCGTGCCGCAAATTGCGGTCTATCTGGAGTGTCCACAATTTGCGGCGTTTTTCACAGGTGTCGCGAAATTCACCGGATTATGAAACACTTGTGAAAAAATTTTTTTGGCCAAAGGACATTTCGGCACTGGAAATTTAGCGAGAGAAAATTTTTCGGGAGACGGCGTCGGGAGGGGAATTTTTTTTGTTATCTTTTTTTCCCCGCCCGCTCTCGGCTCCCGAAAATTTTTCTGTTGCTAAATTTCCAGTGCCGAAATGTCCTTCATTAAAAAAAATTTATTGTGTGCCGCATTTTGCGGTCTATCTAGAGTGTCCACAAAATGCGGCGTTTTCCACAGGTGTCGCGAAATTCACCACAAAATCGAAACCAATAAAAAAAAATTTTTTTTGCAAAGGACATTTCGGCACCGGAAATTTAGCGAGAGAAAATTTTTCGGGAGACGGCGTCGGGCGGGGAAAAAATTAAAGGTAACAAAAAAATTCCCCGCCCGCTCTCGGCTCCCGAAAATTTTTCTGTTGCTAAATTTCCAGTGCCGAAATGTCCTTCATTAAAAAAAAATTTATTGTGTGCCGCATTTTGCGGTCTATCTAGAGTGTCCACAAAATGCGGCGTTTTCCACAGGTGTCGCGAAATTCACCACAAAATCGAAACCAATAAAAAAAAATTTTTTTTGCAAAGGACATTTCGGCACCGAAATTTAGCGAGAGAAAATTTTTCGGGAGACGGCGTCGGGCGGGGAAAAAATTAAAGGTAACAAAAAAATTCCCCGCCCGCCCTCGGCTCCCGAAAATTTTTCTGTTGCTCAACATTGATTGCCGAAATCGCGAAGAAAAAATTTCCTTGGTGTGCCGCATTTTGCGGGAAAAAAAAGGTGTCCACAAATTGCGGCAACTGGTGCACTTGGCGCAGAGTTCACTGGATTCACACAAGATCTTTTGGGAATCAAACCGCATTTGGTCATTTGTCAGCAAGCGGACATTTCTGCCTTAATATGTCTGTCCTGCTGGTCCTGTTGGCGATCGCGGGCGCCAGGCAGCACCAGGCGCTGCGCTACTTCCGCACCGGGGAGAGCGTCCGCTTAGTAAAAGTGAGGGTCCCAGGGTCTTCGCGTGCCTTCTTCATGGCCGAGGACCAGGACCTGATAGCCAAAGGCGTGGTAGACCCCATGCTGCGCTTTCTGCAAACCAGCGAACCGCACATCGGACAGCTGCTAACCGAGGTCTTGCAGTGCAAGGCAGACAAGCGCCCTTGCGCCCGGACGCACGACCTGGTCTTTCTGGATATCGGCGCCAACGCGGGCTTCTACACGCTCCTGGCCGCGTCGTTAGGGATTCCTGTCATAGCCGTGGAACCGCAGCCCCACTGCGTTGCCTTCCTCAAGGCCGCGGCGGCCGCGAGCGAGCTGTCCAGGATTAGCGTGCACAACGTGCTGGCAGGCAACTACAGCAGACCGCAGCACGCGCGCGTGCGCGTGCGCAACGGCTGCTTCGGGACCTGGCCGTACGCCGAGGGCCAGGAGGACGCCGCCATCCACTATTTTGCTGGCGTCGACAACTCGACTACCGACCTCGACCTGGTACACGCCGCGAGTTTGGTGCCCGCTAACACCAGCCTCGTACTCAAGATTGACACGGAGGGCTGCGAGTTCGAGGTCCTGTCGGGCCTGCGCGCCGTCTTTGAGGCCCGGCGCGTGGTTTGCGCCGTCGTCGAGTACAACCGGGCCATGTGGTGCCGCCGCGAGGGCCAGCCGTGGGACACGTGCGACCCCGTCCGCTTCCAGCACGACGCGCTGGTCGTCTACGACTGGCTGACCCGGGCCGGCTACGAGCTGTCGGTCTTCGGGCTGGGTTCGCTAGGCAGGGCCGCGTTCTACGACCTCGTGCACGAGCCCACGGCCGGACATTGGGTGACCTTTGACTTTTTGTGGAGCGCGACAGACCACGTTCGGAAGTGAAAGCGGCCGAAGCAAAAAAAAAAGAAAATCCCCCGCCGCCGGTAGCATTAAAATTTAAAAACAAAACAAATAGAATTTTAATTTCTTTTTTTTGACAGTGGCGCTTGCTTTTAATTTTATCACGATTTTTCACTCAAGGCGTTGGCGCTTGGCCGGACGCGGCTCCAGTGCCAGCACGGCGCAGCACGCCTCCAGGCGCTCCTCGACCATAGGCTTACTTTCTAGTGACCATTCCCCGGAGGCCTCGTCAAAGCGTTCGACGGAAGCGAGCGCAGTGTCACCCAGGTCGCAGGTACCGCCCGCCACGTACAGGCCGTTGTTGAGTACGAAGGCCGAAGCGCCCGAACGCGGCGTCTTCAGATCACCGACGAAGCACCACTTCTGCGCTTTGGGGTCGTAGCACTCTACCTTCTCTAGCTCCATCTCGGTGTCTGGGTCAAAGTTGGTGCCCCCGATCACATACAGCTGGCCCCGGAAGACCTGAGCCGAGAAGTCGTGACGAGCCTGACGCAGCCTGCCCGCTGACCGCCACTCGTCGCGCACTGGGTCGTACTTCTCGACCTTGCGCAGGCTCCAGTCGTAGTTGTGGCCCCGATCAGGTACAGAGAGTTGCCCAAAGCCGCGAGCCGGGCCTGGTGGCGTTGGGTGGGGGGAGCGCAGCGCGTTAGCCAGGCGTCCGTCTTTTCGTCGTACACCAGCAGCGAGTTGTGCATCTCTCGGTCGGTCAGCACGACGTACAGGCGGTCGTGCAGGACCGCGCCCGTGACGTCCTCGTAATCCGACGGCAGGCTGGCCTTGGCCTCCCAGCGGTTTCGCGGGGGTCGTACACGGTCACGGCGCGGAGCAGCTGGCCGTCGTCGTCGCTCCTGCGCCCGCCAACAGCATACAGCTTGCCCCGCAGCACTAGACCCAAATGCCCGCTGCTGGCCGTCGGCGGGCTCCACGCGGTAGCCTTCCAGCCTTCGGCGGTCAGGGTTTCGGCCGAACGTGATGCGCCACCACCGCCGAACACGTACACTGCGCGTTTCGAGGCGTCGGGCGCTGGTGCGGGGTTATTGCGCGGGACGGCGGACGGCGTTGCGACATGGTCACGTTCGCAAGAATCAGGAAAAGCTGTACACAAACGCAAGAAAAAAAGAAATCTCTCTCTCTCCGCGCTGCAACCACAAGAAGTGAGAGAGAAAGGTCCTTCAACTCTCCTCCCTTCCAGCACTCAACACAGTAATAATTTTAATAAGGGCTCCAACTTTTTTTTTGGGTCTAGCTAGAATAGCGAACCACGCCGCTCAAAAAAGCTTTTGTCACAAAAGGCGGGGGGGCCCAGGGCCTGTGAGGAAATGGTCGACATATGTTGTAGCTGCAGGCCACACGGCACCATCTCCTCATTCCCCAGTACGCTAACTTCTCTAGCCCGCTTGAGGAAGGCTTCTGTTTTTCGGAGATTGTCCTGCAACAACTGCAAGTGTTTTTCGCTCGCTTGATAGCGTTCGGCTGTAATTCTGTCTTGGTTTTGCCTCACGTGAGCGGCGAGATTAGTCTGGCAAAGACGCCACACGAGCAGTCCTTGTCGGATGGGCACAAACAGCATACGTTTCCACCCCGTCCCCTTGTGCGTGAACGCAAAGTCAAAGGTCTGGATCACCTGGAGAAACTCCTGGGACGTTACGTCCCACCAGCTCCTAATTACGTCTAGTAGCTCCAGGTCTACTTGCAAGATATTAAGTACCAAGCTTTTTCTTATGGCCTCTAGGTCTGCTACTAGGTGCGATCTTTCGTTCCGCAGACACACCTGGCAATAATGGTACAAGGGTATTCCCCATGTCACTGCCCTTCGTCTAAGGCAGCGGGCGCAAGGCCAGTCAGCAGGCCACAGACCGTTTACAAGGCTGCTCTCTCCGAGCATGTACGCTAGAGTGTCTCGGACTATAGTCTTCCACGTATGTCCTTCCACGAAATAAACTAGCGGCATTTTCCTGTTTGAGCACAGCAGGTAAGAGCTCCACAGCTGAGCGCCGACCGAGTGTGGTTTCCTTTCAAAAAAGCCGGTGCCAGCAAAGGCAGCGAACAGGCATTGGAAGTCCTGGAGGGACAGGAAGGGAGCAATCAAAGCAAACTCGCTTGCGAAAAGGAACCAAAATGCCCCACAGGCAAACTCCCTTTGCTTCCGCGCGACAGGGGTGAGGTGATATCGCTTTCGTGGAGGCTTGACGTAAGCGCGTTGGCGAGTGTTGGAACGCTTTGGCATGTGTGTGTGTGCGAGATGCAAGTGCGAAGCGCAAACAAAAAAGAAAACAAGAAAGATCAAGTGCCCTCGGGAAGAGGGGGGGGGGGCGCGGAACCACTAACAAAAGAAAGAGAAAAAGAGATTTACTAGACTTTTGTGTGTGTGTGTGAGTGAAAGACAAACTGCTTAATGTATTTGCCAATATCTCATCGTCTCCAAAGGCTGAGAGCGTGTATGTACAATCAGTAACACACACACACACACGTTCACACGTTCACACACATTCGCCAAATCACACACACACGCACATACAGACAGACACACGCAATCTCACACACACGCATTCGCAGAATCACACACACACACACATTCACACACACACGCACATTCACACACACGCACACTCACACACACACGCACATTCACACACACGCACATTCACACACACACACACTCACACACACACGTTCACATAATCACACACATACACACATTCACACACACATTCGCAGAATCACACACATACACACATTCACACACACAAGAAATCTCACGCATACACACAATCACAAACCCGCATTCACACACATTCGCCAAAACACACACACACAAGAAATCACACACACAAGAAATCACACACACACAAGAAATCTCACACACACGTTCACATAATCACACACGCACGCACATTCATTCACACACACACACGTTCGCATAATCACACACACACAATCACAAACCCGCATACACACACAAGAAATCTCACACACACACACACATTCGCCAAAACACACACCTAGACAAAGGACCGAATCTTCTATAAGGTCATTATCACCAAAGATCATAGAGCACGATAGGCAGAAAGGAGCAAGGGTGGGGGAGGGGAGGAGGGGGCCGCCACGATGCGGAAAGGTCCATTGGGGACGCACAATGGGCTCGCCATTGCGCAAACCCAATGTTGACAGCATTGGGCAAACCCAATGGGTTGAATATAGGGGGGCCGCTACGATGCATTGGGGACGCACAATGCTGCCAACATTGCGCAAACCCAATGTTGGCAGCATTGCGCCACCCAATGGATGGGGTTGTGTCGAATGGGGGAGGTGGGGGGAGGGCCCGACATGATGCGCGGTTTTTGTTTCACAGCAAAAACTGAAAGCGACTATCTGTGTGTGTGTGCTGCGCATAGTACTATCTGTGTGTGTGTGCTGCGCATAGTAGGGTGCCTGTTCTTGAGAAATGTTGTTTCTGTGCATGTCCAGGGTCATTTCGCAGACATTCATGTGCTGTGTACCGTTCTGTGTGATTGTGTGTGTGTATGATTGTGTGTGTGATTGCGTGATTGCGTGTGTGTATCGTCGTGTGTGTGTATCGTCGTGTAATGTGTCGGGTGTGTGTATCGTCGTGTAATGTGTCGGGTGTCTGTTCTTGAGAAATGTTGTTTCTGTGCATGTCCAGGATCATTTTGCAGACATTCTTGTGCTGTGTGTCGTTCTTTGTGTATTACCGTTCTGTGTGTATTGTTCCGTGTGCACAAACTCCTGTTGGTGAGACAAAAGAAAAGATAGTCCCCGTCCAAACCTGACCTTTGTGCTATCTTCTTCCAGTGTTTTTCGTTTCGTTACTTTCGATGTTTGAACACTAGCAAAAAATCATGAGAGCCGCTCCCGTGAAGAAAAAGCACAAGCTGGGACATACGGGCCCGTTGGTGGCGCATTTGACGACATTACCAGAGGAACTGCTGCGACACGTGGCTTCGTGGTCCCCACCGTCCGTGGCCGTGCTGGGCACGACGTGTCGCAGCCTCAGCCAATGTCTTCTCCCGTTGGCGACCGAAGCGCAGGAAGACCAACTCAATTGCGTGCGCAAGTCGGTGGCCGACGCGATCGAAACGATGGCTCTCAAGGGAGGTTACACTAAATTCAGCGGCACTACTCCGTCCCAGAGGTACGAGGGCTGGGGCGATTTCGGTCTGCATGGCTGCCTGAACCTCCACGCCGGCAAACGCTACGGCTGTGCTGAACGCGTTGAGACTGTTGTGCATTTCTACTGCCGCCACAGCGTCGCCAAGGGCAAAACCAGACTTCAGCTCTCGTTGCACAGCGACGACGTCTATGATACCTGCGAGCAATGTTACTCACGTGACGTTACCAGGTGTCTACACCTGGAAGGCAAGAGATTCTACGTGCGGAGCCGCGCCGAAATCGATGGCTTGCTGAGGCAAATGGTCTCGGTGCGAATGCTCAACCTGTTGGGAGACGCCTACATGAAGATCGACAGGTCCAAGAACAGTCTGTCCTGGATGGAGCTGCTCGAGAAGAAAGAAGTGACCGGAACTGCAAAACCTTACTGGGTCATCAAGGATGGCCAGAGATTCTGTGCAGACTGCGAGAAGTTGAAATAGACAGACAGCGCGCCAGACAATGGTGTACAGCTCATCATCATTAAAATCCAGTTTTTTTTTCGCCTTGCACTAAACATTACCGGGGGAGGGGGAGAGAGGATGGGAGGGGGGAGGGAAAATAAATGTACTTGAATCCGAGGGGGGGGGGCCGCGGCTTCTGTTCGACGGCCCCCCCTCCTTTAATTTGTGCTAATTCCGGCGCCCGCGACGGAACAGAGTTCGCACTAGCTCACGTACCGATAATTTTTTTTGGGTAAATGTGCAGAAAAATTTCCCTCTCTCTCGCCTCCCCATGCTGTCCGTCCCGCGCGCCCCCTCTCTCTTCCGGAGGGGGGGGGCCGTGGCCATGCGATACGTGACACACTGGCTTGGCGGAATCGGGGGGAGGGGGCCGCACAATTAGCAACCAGCTGCCTTACCAGACTTTGTGAGGAACATTTCGGCGAATTGAGTTGGTGGCAAAAAAAACATTTCGTGAGCGAACTCGGGCGGGCGGGAAATTTCTTTGGTTTCTGGCTAATTTTTTTCCCGTCCGCCCCGCCGCGCTGGGCGGCGGGGGGAAGGAAGAAAAATTTTAAGTATCGATGTCTGACTGAGACCGGGAGGGAAAGGTTACAAAAAAGTTGGTAAATTTTTTTAAATAAAATTGTCAAGGCAAGCACAAAATCCATAATCCTCAACGAACGAGAATGAGCGGCAAGGAAGAAAAAACTATCGTCACCGCACCTGCGATGCAAGCGATCGCCGCTGCGCCTACCGACCCAAAGGACGCGTCACACGTCTTCGATGAAAATGCCTTGCTCATGAAACTCGGACCAGACGACTTTGCCGAAGTCAGACGTAGTTCTAATGGATTCTATTCAATCATAGATGCCATATGTTTATTCACGGACTGCCAACCAAACTCGGCCACGAAAAAGTGGTGCCAGGTGGCATCCAGGTTTCTGCATCCTAACATCGTCGAAAGTAAAAGTGGCTCCGGGTGCCACCCGGAAAGTGATTTACAAATTCCCGTGAAGTACTTCGCCTTTCCATACCGAACGGCGCGGGCCGACGGACGCGTGGTGCCACCAGCGCGAGAGGTCAAGGAAGGAGAAGGCCGTGCTGTGCCCTGCACCACCTTTCGGGGTCTCTTGACAGTCCTTAGTGCGTTCGAGCACCCGCGCTGCAAGAAGCTGCGAGCGGAGATGGCAAACCTAGCTACCCGCGCCTCCGCAGGCGACGAAGCGCTCGAGAAAGCACTGCCTGTGCGCAGGCAAGAACTGGCACCTGAAATTCGAGATTCGTTGCGAGCTGGACTGGCTGGCTTCGGCGACTCGGCGATCAAGGATATCTGTATTACCCAACTCCAGGAAGTTCTGTCACTGCAAAACAAGCTTATAGCAGAGCAAGCTGCGAGAATTAAAGAACAGTCCGATGGACTGGTGACGGCTCGCTTGGCCTTGAACCAACAGCTAACAATTACGAGCCTGGAGCTAGAAAAGGCCTCCAAACGACGCAAGCTCTTGTTGCACGCAGTGCCTGAGGATGGTGACAACGAAGAAGAAGAAGAACCGACACAGTATCCCGCGGGGTCGACTTGCAAAGGAGACCCGCACTGGTCTCGCTTACTCGAGTCACAGGCCCGAGTCTTCTGTGAACGCCTGGCTCGCGCACTGACTGCTCACGCAAAGCAAGTGCGCGAGGACCTTCTGGACGACGACTTTTCGGAGGAGGCAGTGCAGTATGCGAACGAGGAGGCACTGGCGGCGCTGCGCCACGGAGTCGAGCAAGTTATGCGACCCGAGCCCAAAGCGCTAGCACGATTTACTCGTGTGCATGGGTCGACCGTGTACAGCGAGATTTCGCGGATTGTGTGCAAGCGCCTTCCGCGGTCCAACCTCAACAGCACGAACCTGCCTTTGGCGCATTTGTTTCTTTACCTCGTGGCCAAGAACGCCTGGGGTCACGCGAAGGAGCTGGAGGCTGATCTTGAACTCGAAAGCACGTTGGGCGAAGAGGTTGTCGGGCCCGACTTGTACTTGTACACAATAGACGAGCCGCACGGGTTAGTGTGCCCCGAGACAAACGAATTTCGGCTGCGCTCGGAGCAGCTCAAGGCAATGCGCGAGGGCCACGCGGATGCACGAGAATTCTTCGAAAGCCGCGGCATCCCCGCGAAATACCTGGATTTGGCCAAAGTTGGCGAGTTCTGATATAAGCTTGTTTTAGTTTCTTCAACGTGATTAAAACATCGACTCACACTTCTGATGAGACATTACACTTGATATTTCCAGGAGGGATTGAGCCTGCAAACATGAAGAAAAGTTGCAGCCTGCCACACCCCCCCTCCCCCACCCCCACCCGCAGCGAACGAACATGTAAATAAGAATTTGCAACCAGTGACCTCCCCCGCCCTCCCCCTCTCCCCCGCTTGCGGGAAAGGCGCGCCGCGGGCTGGGGGAGAAAGAGACAGAGGTACCCCCGGGGGGAGGGAATTTAGCCTAAATTCCCTCCTTTCCTCCCTGATTCTCTCTTGCCACCAGAAGACACTGCCAGGTTGTTGGCTGCCCCCCCCCTCACCCTAACTTGTAAACTGTCAAGCAAACACAGAAATGTACCAAGCTTCAGACGACGCCTTGCGGGTGTACGAAGAAAGGTTTGAGGGTTTGCCAACACAGGCAAACATGGTTATCGGTCAGGTTTGGGTGTTACCAAAGTGCAACTTACTAGGCCAACAAGCAAGCGTCTTACTTAAACTTGATTTACTACTCTCTGTTGATTCTATACTTGCCGCTGATTTGTCTACCTCGCCAGTAGCCAGACTCTATGCCAGCTTTGCCTGTTGGGACGAGCTTTACCAAGGCACCAAGATAGCGTTAGGGTTAGACATCTCGGACATACAAACAAGCGCGTTGGTTGTGTCCAAAGGGATTCTGTTTGGTTGGGACAGGACCTTGTGGCGTCATAGTGCTTTGAGAAAGCGGTCAGAGAGGCGCTTTGATCACAAGCACCGGCTTGGGAAGTCTGTCAAGCTCGTGCCGGACAGAGTAACCATGCTTGTGAAAAAGTACAAGGCCGAGAGTCTGGAACGTTTTCTGACGGATGAATTGAGTTCGCGAATATTTCACGATACTCTCGAAGGCCTACTGACAAAGTTTCATGATCCAAAGAAAGCAGGGCCGGAGTGTCTAAAACATCTGAGTGATTTATTTTTGCCGCCGAACTACAACCCGGATGTATATTCCAAGCTGGGTGCATTTCTCTGTTGGCCCGCCTTCTGGGCCGAATTGCTCGTGCAGCTTAAAAAACAAACTCAGCGGGACGCAACCACGCTGGCAGGAGAATTGAAGGCGAAAATAATAGCCTATGCCATTTTGTGGTATCTGCGACAAGGCGCCTCGCGGTCGCCGGCACAGGAGAGAACTTCCCCTGTGCCACAAAGGTATAGTGTGCCCGTTGCAACTGCTCTGCGTGCGGATTCGGGGCCTGTGCTAGTAGAGAGTGCAGCGCCCGTGGAGCAGACCCATCCGCCAACGTCGTCCGGCACTTTCGACCAGAGAGTGTTTGTGCACCACCCTTCAACCCGCGGCACCGGCGCCTCCCGGAACGGAAGGACGATGCCCGTCTCTCGCGGCATTCTGTTTCCTAGGCCAAAAGATAAGCCAAAGCCTGTGGGTGTCAACACCCCCAATTATTCTCTCAAGGACCCGAAATCCCCGCCAAGCCCTCCTCTGGCAGCCAAAACATTTCTTTCTCCGGCAGCGGGGCCCAAACGCCCGCCAAGCCCTCCCCGCCAGCCAGAACATTTCGTTCTCCAGTGGCGGGGCCCAAGACGCGGGCAGACATGAAACCAAACAAAAAGTCTACGGCAGAGACCAGCAACAGGCCGGAGCCCTCTACACAAGGCGGTAACCTAATTCCCTTGCCTGGCTTAACTCCAGGACAGATAGGCGGGACCCGACGAGAGTTGGAGCAGAAGTTCAAGAAAAGCAGCAGCAACCGCGCGGGCGGCGCCAACGGACCCCCGCCGGGCCCCCCGCCGGGCCCCCCGCCAGGAACGCAAGTCCATTCTACGAAAGAGACTAGTATGTCAGAGGCAGAGATACGTTCTCTTCGACAGGCAGGCATTACACGCACGCGCCCCAAGGCCTCCTCACACTGGTCATTTCGTGCCGTGACCCCTCCCCCGTCCACAAAAAGGGTCTAAGAATTAAAAAGAAATGTAATAAAACTATGTCAGGCGCGCTCTCTTCCTCTCTTTTAACCTCTCAACAGTCGGCGTTCGCTCATGTCCGGAGCGCGCAAGCTCGTGAAGCAGTTTGCCAGGGGAGAGGGGGGGGGGCCGACCCCGAACTCCCGGGTCTGCCTCATTTCTTGCTCTTGCCTTTTTTAGGTCTGCCTCTTTTCTTTTGCGAGCAAACGCGGGCGGGGCTTAAAAAACTTTTTTTTAGGTAGAAGAATTGCCCGCGGGCCTCCCCCCCTGCCGGGGAGTTCGGGGCCGCGACTATCGGCCGGCCCCCCCCCCCGCTTTTTTTCAATGATTTGTCGCTTTCCTCCTGTTGGGGAGGGAGGGGGGGGGCCAAAAACAGAAATTAAGCTGGCGTCTGCTCTAGCAACAACGGTTCCTCATTCTCTGGCGTTTTTACACACCCCCCTCTTGTGTTGGTTCGGCGCTTGTGTGTGTGTGCTGTTCTTTTGCCTTGGCGGGCTGAACCTTCTCTCTCATGGCTTGTTTTTTTTTGGGGGACAGCTTTGGAAATGGGCCGCAAGAGAAGGCGACGGCGCGACCGAGCAGCGGCGGCGCGACAGCAACAGCAACAGCAGCAACAGCAACAGCAACAGACGGTCCGAACGAAGAAGAAGAGGCGTGTCGTGATCGGGCGGCGCCCGCCCCCGCCAGCAGAAGACAATGAAGCGGCGGCAGAACTGCTGTTGCTGCTGTGCTGGCGCGACGGCTGCGACGAGTGGTGGCCCGCCAGCGACGGCGGCGGCGGCCGCCGCTGCCGGCGCTGCGACGACGCGGTGTACTGCAGCCGCCAGTGCCGCGACGAGGCTAAGGACGAGCACCGCGGCTGTTGCGGGCAGGACGCGGAGCGATTACTGGCCAAGCTCTTTATGTCACGGGTCGCGCAGCCGCGGTTGGCGCGGCGGCTACTGCGGCTAGTGCCCGCCGACGCGCAGGGCGGCGTCTTGTACGCGGCGTGCCGCCCCGGCCAGGACGGCGTGGCGTGCGCGTACTGGTCCGAGCGCGAGTTGGGGCTGCCGCAAAAGGACTACCTGCGCGACAAGCTGCGAGAAACGTCACGCACCGGCTGCGCGTTAGTAGTAGAGGCCCTGGTCAGGCCCGTGGACCGCGCACAGGCGCTGCCCGGCGGCTGGTGGTGGTGGCAGAAAGAAATCTGGCTCTCGACGATCCCCACGCCTGAGTAGACAACGGAAAAAAGGATTCTTGGGCGTGTGTTTAAAAATGAGCAAAATTGGCGGGGAGGGAGCAGATGGCGATCGCCGTCTTGCTCCGAAATCCTGTGCCTCGGGGGAAAAAAGGAAGGGGGGACAATTTGTTTGTTGTGTAAAAAAAAGTATTAAAAGGGAACCGAGTTTTTGCGCAAGCATGTCCAAGCGCCAGAAAGTGGCCCCTTTCGATGACAAGTGCAGCCTGTTGGATTTGCCCGCCGACGTGTGGCAAGTGGTTTTTCCTTTGGTGTCCGGCAGCCCTGACTGGCTGTACGCGGGGTGGATCCCCGCGTGCAAGCAAACGCGCGACATGCCGCGCCCAAAAAGCTGGTCGAGCCTGAAGATTCGCGCGGGCAGTCCCCCGATCCCCGCCGCACGGTGGGCTGAATGGCGCGAAATCACTAGCGTGACCATTGACAAAAAGCTGCCGGCCGACAGGCTGTCGATCCTGGCACAGATCCACGAAGCCAAGACTTGCGTGCACGGCCTGTTGCTCCCCAGCGATTTGGTGGATCTCGAACTACAAGCGGCAGCGAAGGTCACTGGCTTGCAGAGGCTGGGCTCCGGGGAGCCGCTGCTAGATGAAGCCCCCGGCGACGGTCTAGCTAGCGCTGGCTCGGTGACTGCGGGGGCCTGGTGCGACCGTTGGCTGAACCTTGAGCGCTGCACGGGAGTCAGCCCCGAAGCGGTTGCCGCTTACCTGACGCAGGTCCGGCCGCGCACCTTGTTGCTGGCCGGACTCAACCCGTTCCTAAGTAGACCCCTGACCATCGCGTCGGCCGGCGGCTGCCTGCGGCAGCTCAGTCTTCGTAACTGCCGTACACTGACAGATCTCAGCTGGCTGGCGCCCCTAACCGAATTGCGGACCTTGGATCTGACCAACTGTTCCAGTATCACAGACGGCGCGCTGGCCGTGGTGGCCGGCCTACTGATGTTAACGCGGCTCAAACTCTCTCGTTGTCAACTAATTACGGACGAAGGCTTAGACAACTTGTCGAATCTGACCAACCTGCTCTATCTAGATCTGGGCTTTCTCCGCGAACTGACTAATGTCTGGTTTCTGGAGAGTTTCGGTCGACTACAATACCTGCAGCTCGGCCGCTGCCCGCTCGGCGACCTTTCGCTGGGCGTGCTCGCCAGCCTGACGAATCTGCGAATTCTAGACCTGGGAGGAAATACCTTTCTGACTGATGAGGGGCTCCGGCATTTGAGCCCCCTAGCGCATTTGGCAAAGTTATATCTAAGCTCGTGTACAAATGTGAGAGGCACGGGGCTCGCACACCTACGGGCGTTGCGCAACTTGCACTACTTGAGCCTGGAAAACTGCACCAATGTGGAGGAGACGTACCTCCGATATCTGCCAACGGCGCTGCGGGCGTTAAGCCTCCGCGGTTGCACCCAACTCACCGATGCCGCAGTAAGACACTTGCAGCACCTAAAAGACTTGCGGGTCCTGAATCTGGGCTGGGCAAGTATTACTCCTGCCGGGGTTGCTCAATTGTGTGATGGGCTAGAACACCTGACGTTAGACAGTTGTGAACAGCTGGATGATCGCGTCTTTGAACACCTAGGTCGTCTCGGGCAGTTGCAAAAACTAAGTATGTACTCTTGCGCGCGAATCACCCGCGCAGCTATTGCACGGTTCAGAATTTTGCGCCCCGGCTTGGTCATAATCACAGACGAACAACAGTAAACAAATCAATAAAAAAAACTGTTTTTTAATTTCGAAGAGTTTTACTCGTCAAGGCACGCCACTTGGCAATGTACGCACACGCTGACCTCCTGCTTGTATGGAATGCCCGGCGCCTCTTGTGCCAGGTTGTTTTTGACGTGGTTGCTCTCGAGTAGCCCCAGCGCGTCGTCCGCATCTGCGAAGCTGCGCTTGGTGCAGGCGTGAGTGTCGTCCATCCTGCTGGAGGCCAGCAGCTGCGGCTGTAGCACCTCGGTGATTAGCGTTTCATAATGTTGCAACAAGTAATTCGCCCGGGCCCGGGGCGCCACGTGGCCAGAGGTAAGCATCATCCGTACACTGAGGTGCTGGTTGTCTAGCCACTGTTGGCGCCAAACTCTGTCAATATACTCATTATCCCCGAGGAACCTTGACAGCGAATCGATGGTCGCCTGCCGATTCTTGTGCTGCGGGTAGAACAGGCACTGGAAGTGCGGCGAACAGACCGAGAAGTTCGGCGCGGCCTCTTGTTGCGCGGAGTTCGTAAACGTCTGGAAGTACGTGCGCCAGCCCCACCCCGTCGCCGTGCGCAGGACGTCGGCCTGGCTGACACGCGCGCCAGCAGAGAGTTGGGCGTCCAGGGCTCGGTCGTACAGGATGGCGAACAACAGTGCGACCGCGGCGTTCGCCTCCTCGGTGTCAGCAGCCGATCGGGGGGATCGACGGCGGGCACAGCTTGAAAGACGTCGAGCGCCTAGACCTCTCGCAACCGGACGCGAAGTGGGAGACACTGCCGCCGCTGCCGCAGCCCTGCTTCGGCGCGCTGGCCTTGGCGCTCGACAACGCCATCTTTCTGCTCGGCGGCTCGGGCGACACCCAGAATCTGGCACGCGTCGCCGTCTTGGACCTGGCTACAGAGGACTGGTCCGAGTCTCCGCCTATGATCAGGGCCCGGCAGTTTGCCGGCGGCGGCGTGCTGGAAAAGAGGTTATACGTCTTTGGGGGCAGGGGCAACACAAGCAGGGCCCTGGCCTTTGCGGAAAGGTGCACCATTGGGGGCCCGTGGTCCGAGGTGGCGCGCCTGCGGGTCGCGAGGTGGGGCTGCGGGTGTGCCGTGCTCAACCACAAACTTTACGCCCTGGGCGGCCGGAACGCGCTGGATCAGGTGCTAGCTTCCGTCGAGCGCTATGACCCGGCCCTGAACGTGTGGGAGGAAGTCGCGCCGCTGCTTCAGGGGCGCGGGGGCTCGGCCGCGGCCGTGCTCAACAACGAACTGTATGTGCTTGGCGGCTGCGATCGCGAAGGGAAAGCGCTCGCCTCTGTCGAGCGCTACGACGAGCGCCGGAATGCCTGGGCTCTGGTCACCAATCTGCCTGCGTCCTTAAACGGGCCCGCCTGCGCGGTTGCGTTGGGCTGATGAAGCCTTACCAGTCCGTGTTTTGCGCTGACTGGACGGAAAATTGACTTGTTTTCTCAAATTTAATATTAAAAAGGAAATAGATTTGTGTGTGTCATGGCCGGCGATGGGGAGGTCTGTTGGTACTGTGTGCTCTGTACTCTGTTGCAGCTCCAACATGTCGTAACACTGCAACAGATCTCATCTATCTTCGAAGCCCGGGCTCGGGAAAAAAAAAGCTTTTTATTAAATCATGTTGTACTCTTGGAGAGCGACGGGCCCGTCACGCACGCCTGGTTTCTTCTGTCCCGTCGGTGAATTTCAAGACAAACGTTGGAAAATGACGCAATTTTACGGGTGAAACCTCCGCTAGCTGCAGTTGTCAAATCCCAGTGCTCCCGCAAAGACCCGTGCTAAAAAAAAGGACATGGCCTCTCGTTCCTTGAGCTGTCGTTACCGTTCCTTGGCACACTAGGCCTCCTCTTGCTGCCGCGGCTGTCCCAGAAATTTAGTCAGCTGGGGCTGCAGGTTTTTTTTCCAGTGCGGGTGTTGCACGGGCGGCGCCGCCTTTTTCTGGGCAGCAGGTTTTTTCACACTGCGGCGTTGAACAGGTCGGGTTGCCTTCCTTGGTTTTTCTTGGCGCGGCACGTCCCCTTCTTCGTCGTCTTGTCTGGCGACGCAGCCGTTCTGGCATCGCGACAGGCACACGTGCGGTCGTGTGCTGAACCCGCAGTCAAAGCACGCGTGGGCCACGCAGGCCGGCTTGGGGCACAGATAAAGCCGGCGCCTGCGGCATTGGCGGCAAAGCCCCAGGTCGTTTCGTTCCACGATGCTGGCGCCCGTACACGCCGCACACTGCACTTGCCTGGTGGCCGCCTTGCCCCACCAGTCGTCGATTGTTCCCCGACTGTCGGCCGGCTCTGCACGGGCGAAAGCCAGTTCGGCCCTCTGCGCCTCTTCCTCGGCCAACGCGGTTCGGAGGCCTTCCTCTTCCTGGGCCAACCGTGCTTGGTGGCGTTCCCGCTCCGCCGCACAAACGGTACAGGCTCCGACTACCGCCCCGTGGCACTGCGGGCAGTACAGTTTATCTGCGTTGAGCGCTGGCACCGTGGCGGGCCGTTCGCGCTCCGCGGTCGCCCCCGCCGCCGTTGTCGCCCGCTCTGGTGCCTCCTCGGCCGTCTGCGGCTTTGTTGCCAGCATCCACACACACCTTTTTTGGCCGGGGGGGGGAGTCCCTTCAAAATTTTATCTTCGGGCGGCGGCCTTAAGGGAGGCGGCCCCCCCCCCGCGCGAAAAAAGAAACCTTCACGCAGTTGCCCGCAAAATTACCGGACGACGCGTGCAGGGGGCTTTTTTTTGAGAATCCAAGATTTGTCATTGTGTCCCGACCTTTTGGAGGGGGGGGCCGCGCTGCCTGTAGGCCCTCCTATACACACACCAGAAAGAAAACAACTTGTTTTTTATGGAAAGACACCTTGGTCGATTCAGAGAGAGGGCTAAGCCAAGTCTACGCACACACCATGACTGTCGAGCCTTTAGCACGGCAGGAGTGGCTGCAGCTGCAGCTGCGCAGGAGGCTCCTCACTCTGGCTGCGGATCCAATTCGCGTCGATTTCAAACAGCTGGAAGCCCCGAGGAGTTTTGCTGGCGATGGCCCTGAGCCTCTCGGGGCGGTCGGACTTGTGGCTGTAGCACACCTCAAACCCCAGGGCAGGACCTTCGCTACCCAAGACCACCACGTCGATCACGTAGCGAGTTCGCAGCCTCTCGCCCGACAAATTATCGGACAGACAGAGTTTGGGATTTGTCATAGTCTCGCAGCCTCCAGGGCGCGAAGGCCGCGGGCTTGATCAGGTCTAACCACAGGTCGGAGCCCACCGGATATTCACCCAGCACGCCCTGGTGATGAGTCGTAAACCCGTGCGAGACTTGTATTTGTTTCCAGGACAGGCTGCCGTCGTCGGTGGTTTTTAGACGCAACCAACGGCACAGCTTGAGCTTGGCCAAGTAATGTGTGTCAGACTCCCTGACGCTGACCGTCGGCCCCGGCAACTGGCAGGCCAGCGCCGCCGCCAGGTCCCTGAACTCCATGGCGGATGGCGGCAGGTGTTTGGGTTTTGTGCCAAAGCACCACTTCAGGTATTTGTCGTCGCGCACAAGGGCGAGCCAGCCGCGGCCTTTGTACTTGCCAAACGGGACAGGCGTCTGCGCGTTATCGCGCACGAGTTGCAGTAGCTTTTCGATGTCCCTCGCACGGCTCAGCAGGCGGCCGTTGTGTTTTGAGTGCACTTCTATTTCCCTTTGCAACTGCAAGAGTTTTTGAATCGCCTTTTCGGGTGAGATCGCACTCTGCACGAGCTGTGTGCCGACGTTCGCCAGCTGCTTGCCGACGTTCGCCAGGTCCTCTAGCACCGGCGGCGTTGACACGGTGTCGGGCCGGCTGACAAAGCACGGGCGCGGCTGTGGGCCCGACACCTGCCGCCCCGCCATCTGCTGCCAAACGTCGTCATCTAGCCCGTCCGGCCGCCGCTGGTACAGGTACAAAGGTTCGTCGTTTGCACCGCCGTACTCGCTTGCTAGTTTGCAGAGGCAGCAGACCCAGTACTGCCAGCCGCAGCCACGCCAACGATGGGCGTCCGGCTTGGCCAGGAACTCGTCCTGGACGTGCCCGGCCGCACATTGCAGCTTGAGCCACACGCCCTGCAAAATGTGGGAAATGTCGACGACCCGCGCGCCGTCGGCCCCCGTCCAACGGCCGAGCGACACATCGCGGTCGCAGTGCGGCTGCCCTCTCCACGCTCTGTCCAAGAACTCTGCCACCGTCGGTTGCCATTCTGTTGCACACCAGTGGCAGAGCAGCTCAAGCTTGTCTCGGCAGCTACTTGGCGCGCCCGGACGTCGGCTCACGAGCGGGCCGCAGTGCACGGCGTATTCGTTCGGGCCGACGGTCTTCTTCGGACTGTCGACATTTCCCACAGTGTCCTGCTCCAACCTGGACAGCACCCGCGCCCACTCACCGCCGCACAGGCGGCAGCCCTGAAACGAGCCGACCTCGTCCTCCTGTCGCAGGCCGCACACGGTGCAACGGAAGGGCACAGTGTAGTCGGGCGACGACGGCCACAACTTCCGCGGGCTCTCGAGAAATTCCAGGTACTGCCACGCCTTGGCACCCTGGCAGCGTTCCAGCGACCACTCTTGCTCGCAGTGCCGGCCGCCACGTTGCAGGAATTCCGCCGGGGCCGGGCTCCAGCTCTGCTGGCATACATGGCAGAAAAACGACAGCGAGGCAACAGTTGGCGCGACAGTCTGCAGCGCGGGCGGCCAGCTTGCTATTGTCTGTCGCGCCAACTGTTCCCGGCGCAGGGCGGCTTGCAGTCTCTCCCCGTCGCCGCCACACTGCTCAAACACACAACCCTTGAACGCGTTAATCCCCCGCCAGCCAGAATCACCGCACAAGCGGCACGCAGCCTTGACCTCCCAACCGTCGCTAGTCTGCCTGACGCGTCGGAAGTCGATTTGTGGCCAGCTGCCCAGCTGGCAACGCAGCAAAGACCAGCCCTGGCAGTGCTCTTTCGTACCTTGCGCCGCCAGGATTTCTTGAAAGCTGTAAGAGAGCTGAGCGAGACAGATCAGGCACTTGAAGCTCAGGGTTGGTGACGGCCGACTTTCTGGAATGCGCATCAACGAAGGTGCGAAGCGCGGCTTGTCCTTTTGTCGAAGAACTGGCAACTCATGAGCGGTCAACGCTTGCACGAGCTTGGCGTCGACCGACTGACCTGACGATACATGCATCTCAGGCGCCTGTTCTGTTTTGCGCCTCTTCTGGGGCCGATCACAGTTTGCTTTCTGCCTGCAGAAGTCGAGGAAGCTCATTTTGAGAATAAAGGCCGGCGGCAAACTCCCGCGACCAAAGGCTTCGGATTTTTTTGGTGGTCTGGTTTGTGCGCAAAATTTGTCTGCTAAGAGTCCAAAAGTCTTTTTTTTTGGAGGGGGATAGGAAAGGGGAAAGAAGAAATGACAAACCGCCCGACGGACGACGTTGGTGGGCGGGACTGTCTCTTCCCCTCCATTTTCGACCGTCCCCCCCCCCCCCTTTTCTTTCTCTCTCTCTATCAGCTAGTATTTTTCTTCTTCTTCTTCTCGTCAAAAAGCCCCAGTTAAAAAAAGTTTTTTTTCCCCCGCCCCACCCTCATTGATCGAACTGCTTGAACATTGCCGACCATTGGCTAAAATTTCACTTTTTTGGTTTTCCGGTGAATTTCGCGACAAGCGTGCAGAATATTGGTGGACACTTGAAACATGCCGCAAATTGCGGCACGTAATGGAAAGGAAGGATGAAGGCGATTTTCTCCTTTTGTTCATGCCGTCGACTTCCTCCTTTCGTTTGACCAGACCAAAGACAAAAAAATACAGTTTTTTAATGAAACAAAAACGTTTCCGCAGCAGCTGACAAAGCTCCCTCTCCCCCCCCCTTCCCTGTCCTCCCGACCACGCGTTGCTTCTGGTATTTGTGAGCGGGCAAGGCCCCTTCGTGTCGAAGCAGCTTGTCTGCGCTCCCGGCGGCGCTGGCGCGTATTTTTTCACAAAAGCAAAGACTGTTTTAATGAAGCTAAACAAGTTCTTGACGTGCTACTCCTTTCTTTAGCAACCGCACTGCCGACGGCAACCTATTCTGGGGAGCGGAACCACGTCGAGGGAAGTGCACTGCCACTTCCTCGCGCCCCCCTTCCCAAAGATCAGGCGTGCGCCTGCACACACACACACGCTGGGTTCCTAAAGTGCTAATGAATCCAAAAAAAAGGCAGTAACAGGCCTTTGGCTACAAATGAGCATGCATACACTAGGCTTACCTCTTTGCAAGGCCGGGCTGTTCTGGTTCTTATTCATTTGTAACCAAAGGGGTATTTTTCCGCAACTTCCTCTTTAGCCGACGGCCGAGGTTTCTTGGCAGACGACTCCCGCGCTTGCTGGTCTTGGCCCTTTCTCTTTTGAATCTCCTTGTACTTTTTTTTCAAGGCATTCCAGTTCTTGATGCCGGCGATCTTGCACACGCGCCTGCGCTCCGCCCGGCGCTCCGCCCTCAACATCTCCTCGGTCGCGTGCCTGATCTTTTCGCTGTCTGCTTGCTCCTCAGCCAAGGCCACTAGCCTTTCTTGCCAATCCCTGACGCTCAGGTCCTCGCGCGGGCTCTCGCTGGAGCTCTCGCCAAGCCTCGATTCCGAGCTGGCTTCTTCTGTACTGCTAAGCCACCGGTCGAATTCCGCGCGGGGCACAATTCGCATGTTCACGATCCCGTAGGCCTTGAGCCGGGCCGCGCCCTTGTGTTGCTCGTCCTTGCAATTCACGTACCCACACAGACCTTCTCTGCAGATCCCCGCGGGTTCGCATTGATGGCCTAGCTCGCCCTGGCCGCGCGGACAGTAGGCGCAGAAATTGACGCGCTGGTCTTTCTTGTTAGAGCCACTGCCGGCGCCCGAACCCCTGCGCGGAGGAAACACCTTATAGCCATTACCGTGCAAGGCCGCGAGGGGAACGTCATCCAAGGCCTTGTTATAGGACTGTTTCAGCTCTTTCAAGTAATTCTCATACACCGAAACAAAGGTTGACCATTCCGTCAGGCGTCCTTTGTCTGGGATCACCCCGTGTTCTCGGGACCCCTCGTGCAGGAAGCGCGCCAGCACGTTCATGCGGCTCTCGGTATATCTCTGGTTGTGTTTCAGAGCGGGCGGCGCTATCTCCTGCCAGAAATCTGCACCCTGCTTCTCGTCCACAATCCTGCGGTATCGTGTGATGCAGCGCAGCAGAATGTAAGGAAGTTCATTCTGGGCGATGAGCTTCTTGAGGTCGGAGCGAACTTTGGCGGGTGTGTTGGCCCAAAGAAATAACGCAAGCCGCCGCTTCCACTGCCCTTGTTCATCGTTGTAGTTGAGGATAATGTTGCCGGCTACAACGACAGGGGGCGACCAGGTCAGATTTGTCACTGCGGTCTTGTGCTTGCGAGGGACGGCCACGTCTTCTCCCGAAATCATGCTCTGCATCGTGGCCTGGTCCATCACGCTGGCAAAGTCTCGTGGCAAGTCCAGGCACATAACAAGTTCCTTTTGATACAGGCTTTCCAGACCGAACTTCTCCTCTGTGCATTTGTTCATCACCCCGACCTTGCCCGGCGCTTTCAGCCTTTTTATGATTTCCAGCACGGTGCCCTTGCCGCTGCCGCCATCGCCAAGAAGGAACGGCATCACCTGCCACCCGTCGTATGCCCCACTGGGTACAGCAGCCGGCCCACCAGCACCTCGAAAATAAAGACCATGTCTGGGCTGAGTTGCAGCTTGAGCGTGTCGGTCCAAAGAGGGGTCAGCCACTCATCGCCGTGCTGATCCTCCTCCGCGAGCTTGGCGAAATCTATCTCCGCGTCGTAGAAGTGGTCGGTGAACGGGGGCTGCTCACCTTTTGCCTTGAAGTCTTCCCAGGTCCTGTACTCCAGCGTCTTGATGTTGAAGGAACAGTTTCTGAAACTGACCCAGTCGCTGCGCATGGAGGCAGGGCTCATGAGGGGAAAGAAGGGGTGGGCTACGTGAGCTAGATACTTGTCGAGCGTGTTGAAGCCCGAGCTCACACTGTCAGTATAGTAGACACTTGAACTCAGTACCTCTGCCGCGTAAGCCTTGAAATCCAGCCACGGTTCATAAACCCCGGGCACCGTAGCGTGCGGCCGCAGGACAAAGCCCTCATAGCGCAAGAGCTTGTTTGCGTAGCCATGCTGCACCAGCAGCTCGCGACAACACTCCGTGTGATTTGGCAATTTGCCCAGGTTCAGGGGCCCGTAGAATTTCTTCATGTCTTCGGCCGTGGGCAGGCAGCTGTCGGCGTGGAACTCGACGTCGAGCCCCAGCGCTCTAGAGACGTGCGCGCGCACGTCCGCCAGCCTGGCGGGCGTCAAGACCTGGGCGCCGCCCTGGTGCACCTCGGACTCCACCAGTAATTCGTCAAACTTGTAAACGCCGACGACCAGCTTCTGGGACCGCAGGTAGTTCATGACTTCCATCATGATCTTGAGCTCCTCTCTCTGGTAGATGTACGAGACAAAGGTAGCGAGCTTGTTGTGCTTGTCGTCCAGCGATTCCAACAGAGCCCACAAATCTCGGAACGCGGCGAGGCCCCTGAACCGCTCCGCGAGGTTCTTGCAGGCTTGCCCCCAGTCCCTCATGAGGGGGCAGTCGATTGCGTAGTCGGCCTTCACGTCCTTCTGGTTTATCACCGAGTTGAACTGTTTTTTGGCCCACTTTCTACTCTTCGGGCTATCCTCCCTGCCCACCTGCTCCAGCAAGCGTTTCTGCAGGCTTTCCCTCCCGCCGTTCACGAACCTGCGGAACAGGGGGGGCACGGCCGCCTTTTCTCGGTCTGCCAACTGCACGAGAATGCTAGCTGCTGCGTTACAAATGTCAAGACTTTCGTAATTCCTGCCCGAGATAACTCGCAACATCCAGCCGGGCAGGCCGCCGACCGAGCCCCGACCCCACGCTCTCCCCTCGCTGAAATGTTTGCCAGGCACATACTCAACCTCTATCAGGTTCTCCGTGCAGGACTTTAACAGCTCGTTCACTTTCCTCTCTTCTTCGCCCACCACCGCCTTGAGCATGGAGATCCTTTTCACGTTGATCTTCTCCACGCGCTGGCCCAATCTAAACAATGCTTTCTGCCCTTCTTCTTCTTCGTCATAGCCTTTCTTCGTTGCACGCTTTTGCTTAGGCATGAGGCGTAATCTCTCCTAAAAAAACACAACAGCCACCCCAACGCGTTAGCTTTGTTCTCGCGAGGTTTCACGTGAAAACATCGTATTTGGAACTAAGAGCAAAAAAAAGGCAGGGGGTCTGTTCCAGCTGTTTTACTCAGAATCTTGGGTTTGCGTGAACTTAAAGAATGTCGCGGTGCCACAAACTCGCGGCGCCGACCGCAAAACCAGGCAAAATTTCGCGGGAGCGGGGAGGGGAGGGTCTGTCCCGAGGCACCTGCTCGACGAGCAGCTGGGGGTGGTGCAGCTGCCGCTGAGACAGAATCCAGAGTTTCTGTTTTTCGGTACGGGGGGAGGGCGGGCGGGGAAGGTACCGCAAAACCGGGCAAATTTTCGCGGAAGCGGGGAAAGAGGGCGGGACGGTACCGAGACAGCTGCCCCACGAGCAGCTGGAGGTGCTCCACGAGCAGCTGGAGCTGCTCCACGAGCGGCTGGGGGTGGTGCAGCTGCCGCTGAGACAGAATCCAGAGTTTCTGTTTTTCGGTACGGGGGGAGGGCGGGCGGGGAAGGTACCGCAAAACCGGGCAAATTTTCGCGGGAGCGGGGAAAGGGGGCGGGACGGTACCGAGACAGCTGCCCCACGAGCAGCTGGAGGTGCTCCACGAGCAGCTGGAGCTGCTCCACGAGCGGCTGGGGTGGTGCAGCTGCCGCTGAGACAGAATCCAGAGTTTCTGTTTTTCGGTACGGGGGGAGGGCGGGCGGGGAAGGTACCGCAAAACCGGGCAAATTTTCGCGGGAGCGGGGAAAGAGGGCGGGACGGTACCGAGACAGCTGCCCACGAGCAGCTGGAGGTGCTCCACGAGCAGCTGGAGCTGCTCCACGAGCGGCTGGGGGTGGTGCAGCTGCCGCTGAGACAGAATCCAGAGTTTCTGTTTTTCGGTACGGGGGGAGGGCGGGCGGGGAAGGTACCGCAAAACCGGGCAAATTTTCGCGGGAGCGGGGGGGGGGGGGTCTGCCCCGAGACAGCTGCTCGTGGAGCAGCTCCAGCTGCTCCACGAGCAGTTGGGAGTGGTGCAGCTGGTGCTAGTGCTACAAAGAGGATTTTTTGGGATGTCCTTGAGGCATCGGATTTAAGTTTGTTAGCCAGTTCAATCAAATGCAGGGCGCGCTTTTCTACCTTTTCCCTTTTTTGCCCGCAGGCATAACGCTTTTTTCCAATAATATCACCATGCGGCCCCTTCTTGTCTTCTTCTTTCTCTCTCTTTCTTAATTAAATTGGATAGAAAAAGTGTCTCAGGTGTCTCCTGGAGATATTCCAAATATCTTCGGGCTCTACCAAGCTTCTCTTTAAACTGCTTTACGCAGCAAATACTGTTATTCAGCCTAGCCACGGAGAAATCAATCTCTGATACTACTAGGAAAGGTTCTTCGGCGATGTGGGGCTCCTATCGCTGCAACTACGAGGGGTAAAGAACCTAGAGACGTCTGAGACATATTTTGAAAGAATTTTGATTCCAAAAAGAAAGAAAGAAAAGGAGGAGCGCGTGGAGCAGCTCCAGCTGCTCGTGGAGCAGCTGTCTCGGTACCTCCCCAACCCCCTTCCCGCTCCAGCGAAAATTTGCCTGGTTTTGCGGTACCTTTCCCCCTCCCCCCAGCCCCCCTACCGAAAAACAGAAACTCTGGATTCTGTCTCAGCGGCAGCTGCACCACCCCCAGCTGCTCGTGGAGCAACTGTCTCGGTACCTCCCCCCCCCTCTCCGCTCCCGCGAAAATTTGCCTGGTTTTGCGGTAGACCCCCCCCGCACCCCTGCGGAGAAACAGCCAGAGTTTCTGTCTTAGCACCACCCCATGTGCTCGCTGGGGCGGGGTCTCGGTACAGACCCCCCCCTAAGGCCTCGACGAGAGGGGGCCCGGGGCAAGCCAGGCAAGCGAGGTCGCGCAGCAAGGTGTTGAGCTCAGTGCGCTCGGAGGGCAAAATGTGCAGCCGGCCGCCGGACATGAGGGTGAAATTGGGCTCGAAGCGGTCTCGAACGACGCGGGCCGACGCCCGTGCCAGGAGGAGCTGGAGTTCTGCTTGCAAAAGGTTAATCTTTAGACGAAAGGGCAGCAGTAGCAGCCATGGCCGACATTCGCGCTTTGGGCCTGGTAGCTTTTTTTGAAGAAGCCTTCTTTTTAAAGAGAGGACAACAGCAAGAAAAAAGGACAAAGAGAAAGAAAGCAAAAAAAAGGCGCAGGGGAAAGGGAAGCGGGGGGGGAAGGAGAGAGAGAGAAAGGAGGGGGGGGGAAAAGTTGACTGTCCCCCCGCCATTTGCCCCTCCCCCCACTCCCACGCCTTCGAAGGGAGGGAATAAAGCCTTTGCTTTGGTGACAATCAATTGACTGTTCCCCCCCCCCACCTCCCCGCGCAGTCCCGTGCCCAGCGCACATTCCGCCTTTCTGTATTGTTTTTTTTGCAGCGTATGTCGTCTGGTTTCTTTCTTTTTGTTTGTGTGTGTGTGTAAAAATCTAGTCTCGGTGTGTTTGTAACTTCTTCCTTTCAACTCTCTGCTTCACTGCTAGGCCTGCAAAAAAAGAGCACTTCAGTGTTCTAGCTGGGACAGTAAATGCCCGGCTGGTTTGCCCACGACCACGCGGACAATGACGAATTGTCATGCCCTCTGTGCCTCGGCATAGTCCGCGAAGCGGTAGCGCACGACTGCGGCCAGTGTTTCTGCCAGGACTGCTTCTCGCAGGCGCTGGCCAGCGACCTGCCCCAGCAGCGCTGCCCGCACTGCCGCGCTGGCGCCGCGCGGGCAGACCCCTGCCACCGCACCCGGCGCGAAGTACTGAACCTCCGGCTGGCTGTCTGCCCGGAGGTTGTTTGCACTGCCGTGATCAGGCTAGGCGACCTCGGCGCGCACACGCGCACGTGCGAGCACGTGCTGCGCAGCAACGCGGAAAAAGGCGACGGCCGCAGCCAGCGAGAGCTAGGCTTGCGGCTGCTGACTACTGCGCAGACCGACGAGGGCCTGGCGTGGCTGCGGCGGGCCGCCGCGCAGGGAGACAGAAAGGCGCAGTTTACTTTGTCTCGCCACGTGGACGCCGAGGCTGAGTACTTCCTTATAGCGGCGCTGGAGGCCGGGTATGCAGAGGCCTGGCTGGAAGAGGCCAAGGGCTCGTTCTACGGAGAGCGGCCCCAGGTCAAACGCGGCTTCGGATTGCTGCTGCGGGCCCTGACACACAAGGGCCAAGAGTGTTGCGAAACAGAACCCTGCCCAGTGAGAGTTCTAGCCCGCAACGAGTGGCGTAACCAACTACAATGGCTTGAGGTGGAAAGTCTCGACGAGCCCGGCCTCTTACGTTTCTTGGAAAAAGCGGAGCAGCAAGTTCCAAACGAAGCCGTGACTGCCTATATTTTAGCGGAAATGTACTGGCGGAACAATGGACGTTCGCGGGCGCTAGTCACGTTGCGACGCGCGATTTCGCTGCTGACGCGCGACGACACTAAGTTGCACGATTGGCAGTCAGAGCTAGCGCGCAGGCTGCTGCGCGCAGGCTGCGAGCACGGTGCCGGCCGCGGGACTGCGCAAGTCCGCGCGTGGGAAGCCGAGGCCGCAGAGCTCTTGCTGCAGCTGCCCCAGCCGGACTCTAGCGACCTGTACGAGCTAGGTGTGTGCTGGTTGCTGGGCCGCGGCGTGGGCCAACATGACGCACGGGGCGTCGCGACGCTAACCGCCGCGGTCGCCTGCGGCTGGCCGGTCCCAAGCCAGCACCTGGCCGCGTACAGGCTCGGTTGTTTGTACCTGTCGGGGGGTGCAGGGCTGCCGGTTGACAAGCGCCGGGCCTGGTCTCTGTTTTTGTCTACGACAAGGAAGCCCCGCGCAACGAAGCCCCCCGCGGGCTTGCCAGACTCTCTGCAGCGGGCCTGGTCTCTGTGCTTTTCTGCGAGGGAAGAGGAGCCCGACGAGGAGGAGCCCGACGAGGAGGTTTCGGCCGACGCGGGCCTGCCGAAATTTTTGCACAAGCTGCGTCCCGTCGGCGCATGGGGGGACAATGCGGACAGCTGGTTCTACCTTGGGCCAGGATCGTACCACTCTAGTAGCAATTTCTTAGCGGTGGCTCTGTTCGAGCTTGGTCGGTTGTGCGTGTCGGCCTGGCGGCAAAGGCTACGCGGCGGAGAGGGCGTAGTTCCAGACGAGGGGCCGTGGTGTTCGCTCGAAGGTCGAGATATCGCGTTTCTGTTCTCGCTGGCGGCTACGCTGGAGGAGCCTATATGTGGCTACGATGATGACAACGTTTTCCTGACCGGCCAGTACGACCCCCTGACTTACACAAAGGCGGAGGACAAGCAAGTTTCGGCAGACATGGTCGAATGGAACAAGCTACAGAATGGATACTTCAGTTGCGCGGGACCCGGCTGCGAGCTGTGCGGGGGAGGGGTCGCACAGCAGCCGTGTGAGAAGGCGGCCGTCCTGGCTAGGGCAGAGCACAGCCGTGCCGCCAGCCGCGCGGCAGCGAGCTGGCTAGAGAGCTCCCACCTGCGACTTGTTAATTTGACGGCGGACGAAACGAAGCGCGCCACCGCGCAGTGCGAGCGCCTGGCAGCCGGCGGTGACGCGTACGCCCAGGGCATCCTAGGACTGTACGTGACGCTTGCGGCGGCCGACAAACTCCGTTGGTTGCGCTTGTCCGCGAGCGGCGAGAACCACGGCTTGCGCTTGAACGTGCGCTGGCAGCTGGGGGTGGACCTGTGGATGTCGGCTGCCAGCGCTGCCACGGAGGCAGAACTGCTGCAGCTGGAAGCGATGCAGTGCTTTGAACAAGTAGCCAGCGAACGCACATGGCTGGCCCGCCACAGCCTGGGCAGCCCGCACGCAATCTAAGACACCGAACCGTTGTCAGAATCTTGGTTCAGCTCGTGCTCTTCGCGAGGTTTTGCCGCACCGCCGCCGTGGCCAAGAAATGTTTTTTAATTAAAAAGTTTTCTTTTGTCCAACATTGCACGGCCCTCACTTCGGTTCAAATCGGCGCCACGAATTCTCGGATCTCCCGGCGGCACAGCGGGCAGCGCGCCAACCTCGCCGCGCAGTCGGCGCACACCCGGGCGTGCGCGCAGGGGAAGAACACCACCAGCGGGGTTTCCCTGGTGGGCTCGTTCAGGCAGACCGCGCAGCCGTCCTCCTCGTCGGCCCTGGCCTTCTTTTCTTTGCGCCGCAGAGTGCGGAGCTGTACTTTCGCCCTCTTGCAAAGAGTGCGCAAAGCGCGCGCCTTGTTCTCCAAGGCTGTTAATTCTTGCCCAGCGCGCGCCGCCGCGGCCTGCAGCCTCAGGTTCTCGCGCCGCAGCGCCTTCCCCGACTCCTCCGCGGCCGCCAGCTCCCTCTCGCGGTCTGCCGCCCGGCGCCGCGCCTCGTGCTCGCAGTCCTCGCAGCCCCCCCGCGCAGGAGCTGTACAGCTCCGGCCTTCTTCTTCCTCATCACTGTCCTCGTCGTCGTCTTCGTCGTCGTCTTCGTCGCTGTCTTCGTCGCTGCTGTCGCTGCTGTCGTCTCGCGGCGGGGGAGTCGCCTCCCAGATCGAAACCAGCCGGCCCACCAGCTGGGCGGGCCGCCCGTAGTTAAGCAACCGTCGCGGCACGCCGGCCGGCCAACCGTCGCGGACCCAATCCCTGTCCAGGGACGCGCCCGCCCGCAGCAGCACCCCCGCCACGCACAGCGCCGGCGGGACGGCCGGCACCTTGACCCCCCAGCTCGTGCCGTTGTCCCCGGCGATGCACGGCCCCGCGAGCGCCAGCTCCAGCAGCGCCTGCGCCGTGGTACAGTCCGCCGTCTGCTGCTGCTGCAAGAAAAACTTGAGCAGGACCGGGGACTGGCCCGCAACGGCCGCCTCGGCCCAAACGGCGTCGGAAAGCTGCAACACCTCTTTGGCGTCGAGCAGCACGGCCCACAATTCTCGGCGGCACATCCCTACCAGCGCCGCGTTCAGGATCGCCACCACGCCGCACGCCTCCCGGAAGCTCGGCCCGTCGGCCTCGGTGCGCAGCCCTAGCTTGACCACCCCCAGCAGCTCCAGCAACAACATCTCCAGAGCAAACACCTGGTACACCTTGTGTTCCCTCTGCCCCCGGAACCTCCTCAGCCCCAACAGCACCTTCGTCAGCGTCCGCGGCGACGGCCGGGTGGCGCGTAACGTCTGCCACACCCGCCCCACGGCGCCCAGCCAGCTGACCCAAGTGCTGGCGTACCAGAGAGGACCGGACGTGCTTCTGGCCTTGCTCAACAGCGACCACACGGGCGCTAGACCCGCCCGGGCCGTCAGCGGACCCGCCAGCAGGCCCAGCACCGTCTTGGCTACCAGCTGTCCCTTTGCGTCCCTGTCACAGTTCAGGCGGTTGACGGTCGCCCACAACACCTGCAACGCCGCCGCGTCGGCGCCGGCGGCCGCCAGCTTGCCGTACAGCAAGAACAAGTCGTGGTCGGCGGGGCCGCTGTTGTCGGCCGACAGCCGCACGGCTCGCGAGGGGCACCGTCGCAACCGTCGCGCTTGGTTCCTCGCCTCAGACCTCAGGCATTGCAGCACCTGCGCCGTTGCTGCCACGTCGCCGCTGCACACAAAGAACTCCACAAAACGCAGCCAAGCGCCCTGGCAGGCCCGGCTCTGCAGAAAAAAAGACAGGTTGCCGCGGTCAACGTCGCCCGGCTCCTGGTCGCTGAGGTTCGCCCACCCCGCGCTACGATCGCTCGGACTGTCCATCTCCTCCAGTTTGTTTTGGGCACCTTTTTCGGTCGAGCCCCCCGTCCCTCTGGGGACGATTGCGGCCCCCCCCCACACACACACACGTCCGTCCCCTCTTCTGTGTGGCCCCCCCCCCACACGTCCCTCTGGGGACGATTGCGACCCCCCCCACGTCCGTCCCCGGTAGACGGTTTGGGCCGGGCCTTTGTCCCTACCCCGCTAAAGGGAATCCGCCCCACCGTCTACCGGAAAACGCCAAGAGAGCCGGCAACGGGGCGGAAAACTCCACTCGAGACAGACAGTTCTGCGCCAGATTCTTTTTTTAATTAAAAATCGTCCCATCCAAAAAGTCCAGCTATATTTGCAAAGTGCTGCTAGCCACCGGCAGCGCCTACCGGCGGAGAGACGGGTTCGGCCGGGAGCTGGAAGCGGCAGACCGGGCACGTATTATGTGCGCGCAGCCACGGGAACAGACAGTTTCGATGGAACCTGTGCGAGCAAGGCATGACCTTCAGGAGCTGGCCCTCCGTGTAAACCTCGAGGCACACCGCGCAGTCCGACGTGGGGTCGGAGGCCAGGTAGTCGCGGCTTACCGTCAAGTCCGGCAGTTTCTCTCTGGCGCGGAATGCGGCCGGCCGTGGCTCGGCGCGCTGGGCGTGGAAATCACGGAAAAGTGACATGTCCGCGGGCGCCAGGATTCTGATATCGCTGATCGTGTCCGCGAGGCTCAGGCCCACGATCGGCAGAACCGTCGTCTCCAGGATCCGGCGCACAAAGTCGTGGACCAACTCTATGTCCGGCGGCTCGCTACGCTCGACAGTGGCGGGCGCCAGGAAAACTTCGACCCGGACATGCTGTTCGAGGCTTTCGGGGATCAGCGCGGGAGCTGCCGACGGACGTCCGTCGGTCCGGGCCTTCTTGGTGCGGGGGCCGCCGGTCTGGTCGGAACGAGACATGGACCTTTGTCTTCTAATTTAAAAAACCCGCGCCGCGAAAGGAGAAAGACTGCCAAGGGTCACTTCTTTTTTTTGGGGGGGGGATATGTGTGTGGTTTCGAATCGGGGAAAGGGGGGGGGCCGTGCCCACCGTCCCAAATTGCGCGGCCCTCCCCCCTCCCGAACCCGGGTTTGGAGTGTGGGGGGGCCGAAAGGCCCCACACACCCTTCCCCCCCCCCTCCCCCGAATCGACCACACTCTCTGGAAATCACGCGGGGCCTTGCGCACACAGCCTTGCACCTACGTGTAAAGCCACGACAATTTCTTGTGCCGGCTTTGTTCTGGAGATAGATCCCATGGCTCAAACCCTTACCGATCGCGGCCGCAGAGCGATTCGTCGCCAAGAAGCTGCCACGGTCAGCAAGGGGGTGCCCCAGCGCGTAATCCCCGGGAACGGAAGCGCTACCCAGCAGCAGGAACCTGTTCGTCAGGAGGCCTACAGCAGCCACGAAGGAGCTGGCCAAGAAGGTTCTCACGGGTTTCAGAGCACAGAGCGGGCCCCCGAGAGCGCTACCCAGCCGCCAGCGGAAGCTGCTCGTTTGACTGAACAACAACAGACGCAAGCTCCTCGTCGTTCTGTAGCCTGTTACAAAGACATAACTGGCCGGGTACATTATTCCTACCCGAGCCGCAGCCGCAGCCCAACTCGTAGCCTCAGCCCAATTCGTAGCCGGAGCAGCAGCCCAACTCGGAGCCGGACCCGGAGCAGCAGCAGCAGCAGCACCCACAGCTCAGACGACTCCTTCAGCAGACTGTCGTCCCCGAACAGGAACCCGTCGGTCAGCTTTTCGTGTTTTCTTTTGGTGTGTGTTGATTTAACCCGCCTCAGTCTTGGGGCTCACCTTTGTTTTTTTGTTGGGCTTTTGTTTTTCCTTTTTAGGAACCACGTCGTCGTCGAGATCGCAGCCGCTCGCCCGCGAAGAGCGTTCTCACTACCCCGATCAGTGATTTGGGCTTCGACGAGCTCGGCGACGTGGCCTGGGCTACCAAGTACAGCCTCGAAAACTTGATTGCTTATTACCGCCAGAAGCAAGCGGGCCACGGGTTTGCGGACCTCCCCACCCCCGCGGCCGACCAAGAATCTGTTCGCCTCAACCCCCGTCGCTGCTGCAAGGTCAAGCTCCTCGAATACATACGCGACACCAGGCTCAAGATCACCCAATGGCAAGAAGCGCTGGATCAGCTGTGCAACCACATCGACCACTGTTCCTCTCTGGAATGACGGGCCGCGGCCCACTCCCTCTCCTGGGGAGCCCAAACCCCGCTTGCCGTCGCTGATCTCTCGCGCGCGCACTCTGCCGCGTTTCTGCCACGACGTTCTCCCCCCATCCGCTAGTCTATTAAAACGTTTTTGGTTTCTGACGGGTCCAAGATCTTCTTTGATTAAACTTACCGGCGCCGGTCATTTCGGGCACCCCAACCGGGGGGGGGACGGGAGGCTCAATCAAAACCGTAAGGAGGTGCAAACACTATGACGCTGTGTGTACGGCGGCCACCTACCGAGTCCGGGAAAAGGGGGGGCGTTTATTTATTTGGAGTCCAGATTTCTGCCAAGCAACGTTTGTTTTTTAATCTTGTGACTTTTCAGCAGCAACGAAAAGGTCATGCCTGTTACTGCCCGAAGCAAAAAGAAAAAGGTCCAGATTTTTCTCTTGGCGCTGGAAGTGGCAGCTTTAGAGTTTCTTCTACCGCTTGCTCACCTCCGCAATACAACTCATTTCCCCCGACTGGCAGGGTGCGAGGGGGTCGATCCATCTGTCCACCGCACCCGGGATCGTTGCTATGTCTTCACCCTTCTCCAACCGCTCGTACACGTCTGTGCACGTTTGCAGGATTTCTTGCTTCATCTTCTCAAGCTCCGGCTGCAGTTCCGCCAAGGACGACGGGCGCACGTCTTCTAGCTCCAGAGTTACGATGCCCCACTTACGCAACGAAACACATCTGATCTTCACTTGGTGCTGCGTCTCCGCGACGGTTGGCGAACTCGGCAGTGTGCTGTTTTGCTCGTTTAACGGATTCGGGCCGTTGGTAGGTTCGGTCCGCGCATTCTCTTGCAACAATACACACACAAAAGTAGACCGTGGCAATCTTTCCTTTTCTAAAGCTTTTTTCTACCACTTGTGTCGTTTTCAGCAAGAAATGCATGAGCAGCAGACAGTCTAGGACCTTTCTGGTTGGCCAGAGCAGAGATCGCCTTGTTCTTTTCAACGGCAGTACGCTTCTTGGCTCCGATAGCCCCCACTGGTAGGTGCTGCTTAAGCAGTTTTCTGGGCGCTTTGCCTCCAGTCGATTTCCTAGCCATGTTCTTGAATCGCAGCGACATTTCTGCGCAAACAAGCAGGAAGCAAGAAAAAGGGCAGAAAACAACAAGATAGATGAAACTACAGGGAAAGTTGGATAAAAAACACACGTTTACAAAGGACGAGGGGCACACACACAGCCGACTGCGACAACAAAAAGAGGGCGAGGAATTTGGGAAAAAAGAAGAACGAGAAGGAACAGAGCATATGCACACACGACGATACACAATCAATCGCACACATTTTACACACAAATGCACACACAATTCGAACACATACATACAATTCATACACACACGACGATACACACAAATTCATACACACACAATTCATACACACACAATTCATACACACACAATTCACGCACATACACATGCACAAAATCACAAACGTCGTTGAGACAGGTTGTACCTTTGCAAAACGATGCACAAACAATTTGTGAGTGATCCAACAAGTGCAAGGCGGCCCCCCCTCTCGTACCATTGGGTTTGCCCAATGCTGCCAACATTGGGTTTGTCCAATGATTTCGGCATCGCAGGCCCTCCCCTCGATTACAGCCCATTGGGCGAACCCATTTCTGCCAACATTGGGTTTGCGCAATTCTGCCAACATTGGGTTTGCCCAATGATTTCGGCATCGCAGGCCCTCCCCTCGATTACAGCCCATTGGGCGAACCCATTTCTGCCAACATTGGGTTTGCGCAATTCTGCCAACATTGGGTTTGCCCAATGATTTCGGCATCGCAGGCCCTCCCCTCGATTACAGCCCATTGGGCGAACCCATTTCTGCCAACATTAAAGTCCCAATGCTACCAACATTGGGTTTGCCCAATGCTGCCAACATTGGGTTTGTCCAATGAATTCGGCATCGCAGGCCCTCCCCCTCTCCTTGTTGGACAAATCGCGGAACAACAGCCGTTTTGCAAAGGTACGCCTGTGTTTCAATGCATATCGTCGTGTTTGTGATTGTGTGTGTGCGATTGTGTGTTGTGTGTGTGATTTTGTATCTTTGTGTGTTGTGTGTGTGTCGTCTTTGTTTGTGTGTATCGTCTTTGTGTGTGTATCGTCTTTGTGTGTTGTGTGTGTATCGTCTTCGTGTGTGTGTATGAATTTGTGTGTCGTCTTCGTGTGATCGTGTATCTTCGTATATCGTCTTCGTGTATCGTCGATTGTGTATCGTCTTCGAATATCGTCGATTGCGTTGCTGTTGCTGGTGTTATGTCGTTTTTTTGGCACCACACGCTGCCCGCATCTTTTGGTCTACCCTCATTTCTGTAGTCCCATGGCGTTGCGTCCTGATCTCTACCTGCAAGACGTCACTGGCAGGTTCTGCTGGCCCGTCGCGGAAAGACTCTGCCCAGTGGATCCTGACTTGTATTATGCCCAACCAGACAGATTACCTAGGGAGTTCGGACACCTCAAATCCCCAGACGTGTACGAACAGCTCCTTGCCCCCTACGGGTACTACAGAGTTTACAAGAAGAATACTCAAGTGTGGATTAGAGTCTACTGGCGAGGCCCCGCGCCGCTGTACTATTGCGACGAGAACCCAGTGTGCCCGTTGTGTTTTCTACAGCTCAACGAGGTGTGCGAGGCTCGCTGCTGCCAATAAATAAAACATAAAACAATCCCCCCCTCTAGCACACACCCCTTTCAAGGCAAACAAAAACTTTTTAATACTAAGCCGTTGCAGTCTTTTTTCTTTTTCCTCCGTCGGGGGGCCTTTCACGTTGCAGACAAACGCCTTCTTCACCAAAGATAAAAAATCACTGGGCGTTGACTTCCAGGTGGCTGGTCAGGGCCGCGGCAAAGACCGTCAGAGCCACCAGCAAGAAAACGGCAACGAGCCCGACCCCAAGCCTCTTCTGGTTCCAAGACAGTTTACAATCTTCGGGGTTTCTTTCCTCATCCCTCAAGCAAGCGAAAAGGACTAGGAACAAGCAGATCGAGACCGACAAAAGAACAAGGGTGGCTATGTAAGCAGCGTCATTCATGCAGCGCACTTCTGTCACGTACGGGAAGTTCGTGGCACAGGGCGTGCTTGGGTCGCAAGTCAGGCGCCAAGACATGAACAGGTCCTGATTGAATCCGCGGAGCAGTCTGACCCGCTTTTCGTACGTACCCCTTTGCTTGTGCAAATGAATGTTCCAGGTCTTTTGCTTGAAAAGCCAATACGAGTTCGGTCTGTTAATCCCGGCCCTGAACTCGAGCTTGGCGTGCGCTACGCTCGCGTTCGACAGCTTATCTAAAGGCAAGGCCAGGCTGTACGATCTCATGAACATGCAGCTAGGGTAGCGAGAAAAGGGCTCTATCGCACCCAAGGTTTGTGGAGCCACCGTCGCTACTGCCGCTGCCGCGCAAGCTAGTAACAACAGCGCCGGCCGCATTTTTTTCCAGGCTGTTTTTTTGTAGTTTTTGGGCAGGAGGGATTTCGCGGGGGGGAAAGCGCGACAGCGAGAGGCACCAACCAACAGAGGGAAAGGAGATGGGGCGGGAAGGTTTTCTTTCAGCCGGAGCAATAGCAACCCCCCCCCCACACACACACTCACCCTTTTCTGTCGGCCCCCCCCCCCACTCCTCTTCCCGCCGAAAAAGAGGGGGGGAAGACTCCTTTCTTAAGTCCCAAAGAAAACCCTCATGTCTGCAGCAGCAGCCCGACCGCACAAGCACCGGCGCCTCAACCCGGCAGAGCCGCCCACGCTCTTGACTCTGCCTGCCGACGTCTGGGAAATAGTCTGCGCCCTGGTGGCCGATAACCCGCGCTGGCTCTACGCGACTTGGTCGTTGGTGTGCAAGCAAGCCCAGAGCGGCCCGGCCCAGTTTGCTGCCCTGCGTCTCAATTCAGACGGCGCCGACGTCCCCGCGGCCCGCTGGCAGGAATGGCAAGCAATCACACAGCTAACCATCACCGGCACAGCGGCGGCCCGGGTCTTGCGTGCTGTCGGGGGAACGCACGTACAGACGCTGCTGCTGAAGGGCACCATTACCGCGCAGGACCTGCGCGAAACAGCGCACCTCCAGGGGCTGCGGGCCCTGGGCCACGACGTCCCCGACACCACAGACAGCGACCTCGAGCCCACGTTAGTGCCGTCCGATGACTGGCTCAACCTCCGCAACACAGTCGACAGCGACGCGCTGGCACAGTACTTACGCCGGGCCCCCTTGCACACCTTGCTTTTGGGACGGAGACATCTGAACCCTAAACTGTGCGAGGCCCTCGGCAGCCAAACTGAGCTGCGCCAGCTAAAAGCCTGGGCCTGCAGCGCCGCTAGCTTCGACTGGCTTGCCGCCCTGACCAAGCTGCGCTATCTGGATCTTACGGACTGCACGCGACTCACTGACGCCGCGCTCGTCATGCTGTCCGCCATGTCCGACCTCGAGGAGTTGTCTTTGCAAGGTTGCATCCGCGTGACCATGGACGGGCTGGCTGCACTTTTTTCCAGCCTGCGCAAGCTGCGCTTCCTGGACCTAGGTTATCTGCCATGCTTGACTAGCCTCTCGTTCCTCGCGCAAATGTCTGGGCTCAGAAAGCTGCATGTTCACAACTGCAACCTGGACAATGCCGCGCTAGAAACGCTAAGGAACTTCAGGCAATTGCAGGTCCTAGGTCTCGCGGGCAACAGCCTGACCGACGAGGGGCTCGGCCATTTGTCCACGCTGCACAAACTTACGAGGCTCGATCTGAGCTTTTGTCGGCTGATTAATGGGCTGGCCTCTCTGGCCACCTTCAGTGAGCTCACGTCGCTCAGCCTCGAAGGCTGTACCTCAGTGACAAGCCTCGGGCCCCTGCCGCCTAAGCTGCAGAACCTAAACTTAATATTCTGCAAAGGTTTACGGGACGATAGCCTCGCACCACTGGCGCACCTGGCACACTTGCAGCAGTTAGATCTCAGTGGCTGTGCCCCGCTCACTTCCGACGGGCTACGGCACCTAGCCGCCTTGCGCACTTTGCAAAAGCTGAATCTGTTCCTTTGCTACTGCATTCAGGACTTCAAAGCTTTCTCTAAGCTCAAGTCGCTCACAGACCTGATGCTGGAGAGTTGCCAAACATCCGACAGCCAGCTTGCCTACCTGCCGCCGAACTTGCAACGCCTGGATCTCAGCTATAACCAAGCACTCACTGACGGGGCGTTCAACTATTTAGCCAGCCTGGCCGGGCTGCAAAGGCTACGTATTCAAGGATGTCCGGCCATCACACAAAAGGCAGTTCTTGACTTCAAAACCCAACGACCGAGCGTTGTGATTAATTAAACAGACACTCCAGAAAAAGAGCCAGCGCCGATTTTTTTTGCTTGAAATTTTTTTTAAAAAAAAACGAACGGGGGGTCTGTTGCCGCATAACCGCCGGGGCTTGGTTCCTGTGGCAGCCAAGAATTTTAAAAAAAGGAGCAGGGAGCGGACTATTCGTCTGTCTTCGTAGGACGAGAACGAGTGTGTCTTGCCAGTGCGCTCGGGGGATCGAACGCGTTGGTCACCAGCCTCACAGACGAGGAGTCCTACCTCTACTGACGAATTCTCCCACATCCAATCGTCCTCTAGATCTACCATCCGCGGATTATAATGCCAGAGTTATGCGTATTTCCGTGGGAAAACGGAAAAGGTGCAGGAAAAAAGTAGGGGGGGGGGCCACCGCCAATATGTAGCTGCCTAATTTCAAAAATGGGGGAAGAAGCCGAGGCGGCACTCTCCCCCAGGCGTCGTCTCGGGAAGACAAGAATTGCGGGGCCTACCAACCGAACAAATGGTGGGGGGAGAAATGGTGCGACGGCCCCCCCCCACCACACACACACCATTCATTTCTTGCCGTTTCTGTCCAAACCTCTGCCCCCCCCCCGCACACCCGACCGTACTTTGGCAACTCACAAACTGATGTGGACGCGGCTGGACAGCTTCCTGGCAGCCAACCGAGAAGAGGCGGACGTCCTCGCACGACTCAACAAGCTGCCGACCGACGGCCAAATTTCGTTCGACGCGGGCCCTCACGTCTACCAGCTGGCGCTGCCCGGCGACCGCTGGCTGCCTCTGCCGGGCAGCGTGTCGTCGCTGTACGGCTCCTTCTTCCCGCCCTTCCCCCAAGAGGCTGCCCTGCGCAGCGTGGCCTCGCGCCGCAAATGTAGCACCGAAGAAATCGCCAAAGAGTGGGACGCGGGCCGAGACGATGGGACCCGCTTTCATGCCTACGTCGAGTACTGTTCCTTTTTCTGCTTGTCGTTGCTTTTTTTGCTGATACAAGAAGCCCGCTTGGCTTTGTTTGTAGGTACTTCTACAACAGCGTGGAGCCAGCAGTGCCCGAGCTGGCGCCGCATCGTCTTGGTCCGGAGTTTGAACAGTTTTGGCGCTTTCATCGCCGCATTGTCCTGGCGCGCGGCTGGATCCCCTGGCGCACAGAGCTGCTGCTCTTCTCGCGCAAACACCTCCTGGCGGGCTCGTGCGACATGTTGTTCGTCTGCCCCAAGACGAATTGCCTAATTCTGTGTGACTGGAAGCGATCGAAAAAGATACGGAAGGAACCGTTCCGGCGCGGGGAGACGGGGCTCAGGGTCTGCGCGGATATGTTAAATTCAAACTACTGGAAATATGCCATGCAGATAAATCTGTACAAGATCTTGGTGCAGTGGCAGACGGGCCGACGTGTCGCAGGCGCGTTCCTGGCGTGTTTCCACCCGAACCAGCGGGACTTCGAGCTCCATGACGTGCCGGACCTGAGGTCGAAGGCGCTGCAGTGCCTGGCGATCCGGCGGCATAATCTGGCGCGGCTGCACACCCAGGCCGTGACGGACTGGCTGGCGGCGGCACCGTCCAGCGACCCAAGTTCTGTGCAAACGCACCTGGACTACGTGGACCTGTTGGCGGGGCGCGACGTCGGCCAGCACAAACCCGCTGACCCCGAGTGGCGTGCGGGCTGGCCCGCGCTGTGCCAGGAGATACGCGACGCCACGAAGGTACAGCTGCGGCCTGGGGCTGCCCCGTTAGACCCGAAGCTCGGCATCTCTCATTAAAAACACAAACAAGGCCCTAATTTCTTTTAATAACATTTTTTCGCGGGAGGGGGGCAAGCCCTTCTCAACCCTTTGGACGAGTCTTTGCCTCTTCGATTTCCTGCCGCAAACGCGCCAGAAAGGCGTCGACCTCGGCCGGCCCTCGGGGCGGCCAGTGCTGTTGTGCCAGCAGAGTTCGTTCTTGCACAAATTCTAGCATGCGCAGGTCGAGGTTTAGAGTACTCCAATCCTTGCCGGTCTCGTACCCAGAGCCACCCTCGCCGATCTCCGAGGCATACTTACGAATCCACGCAAAGAGCTTGCCGTCGTCTTGCGGCTCGCTCCAGACCTTGTAGCAAGCCAGATAAGTATGGTACATCGGCACACACAGCCGTTCGGCCCAGCTCAGGACTTGTGGGGAGTGGTGGGCCAGCCAGGCGATGTCGTTGCGGACAGTGGCAGAGCTACCGAAGAAATTTTTGACGTGAACTGAGAACCACTTTTTGTCTGAGAAAGCCTCCCGCACATACCACCACGGTTTCAGATCGCACTGCCGGGCACGACAGTGGCCTTGCCACTCTAGGTGGGCGTTGACCTTGAGGCCCTCGTCGAAATACGTGCGCAGCGTCTTTTCGGTATCGTTATCCTGCGTGCTTGCCGCCTCTTTGGTAAGTCCCAGCTTGTTGCTAAGAAAGGACCTGAATTCGGCGTTTTTCCAAAGAGGTCCGGAAGGCAGACGCGCATTGAAGATGTTGACTGGCGCGCTGCAAATGGCGCCCGCGATGAAAGCCAATTTCTTGTGCTCGCAAGGTGTCCGCTTGCCGGCCACCAACGTTTCCCAGGCTTCTTTCTGTGTTTCATACACAAACACGGCCCAGTCGGCCTGGTTTTCCATTTGGCGCTTTTTTTACTCTTAAACCAAAAGAAGATCCAACTACTCCGTGGCTCCAATTCCTCCCCCCTCCCCACTTTTTTTTCCGCCGGCAAGACATGAGAGAGAGAGAGAGCGCGAGCAGGATTTGGAGAGAGAGGAAGGGCGTGGGGGGGGAGCGGCCTCGGAGAGAAGGGGGGGGGGAAGCCGCGACCATGTTTTTCTTTTCTCTATTTGTAAAAAACAAAAGCAGGCGAAGAAAGAAAAAAAAAACTTATACCTAAAGAAACAACTAATTGGCAAGTCTCGCTTAGCCATGAGCGCTTCCAGACCAGGCAAGGGAGGCCCCAACCCTCTTACTGACATAATGCCTGATGACGTACTGAATGACACATTGTCAGAATTCCTAGCTAAAACAGACTTCGCGACGCTAGCGGGAGTGTCGAAAGAACTGGCAACTTTCAGCCAGGAAGCCAAGAAGAAATTCGAGACCGGGGCAAAAAGCCTTAGCCAAAGCTATACACTAGGTGAGGATGTCAAAATGCCCGTCCAGGAATTCAATGTCGCGTTTAAGTTGCTTTTCCCTCTCTTTCCAGGGCTGTACGCGTACATCGCCGCATACGCAGACGCAGAATGGGGGTCCAAAGTGTCTTTGTACCTCACACGCGATGGCATTCAACGCACAGCACAGTTTGCAGGCAAAGATTTTGGCAGCATGGTTTCGACCAACGACGAGGGGCTGGAGAACGCGATCAAGAGGTGTATCAAGGAGTTTGCTAGCTTTGAGATGTTCACCAGTGTGTGTAAGAGGTTGAAAACAATCAAGACCGTCGAGAAAACAATGGAGGCCAAGGCAGCGAGACCTCGACAAACTGCCAAAAAACACGCGAGCCCGACAGACCTGCCAGAAATGGAGAGGAGATTCGAGGCCGAGGCCAAAAACCTTAGCCGACAGTACAAGCTAGAGGATGGATACTTTTTTGACAGGCCCGTCAAAGAATTCAATGACGAGTTTAAGAGGCTTTTCTCTCCAGTGCTGCTTGCATACATCAGAGTAGATACAAGCGCAGACTATGGATGCTCTGTGTCTTTGAACCTCGAAGACGATAAAGCGAATAAGCTAGCAGAATTTGCGCACACAAGCTTCGGCAACATGACGACCGAGAATCTGGAGGAGTCGATCAAACGGTGTATCGAGGAGTATGCCAGCTACGGGATGTTCACCAAGGTGTGTGCTGACAAGTTGGGGACAATTAAGACCGTCTGTCCCAGGTGCAAAAAAGACAAGCCTTGAGTCCAGCAGCGCTTGGTTGAGGCCTGCGGGATTCGGAGCAATACTAATTTCAAAAAAACAAAAGGAGTACTTAGGCTAGTATCCGGCACTAAAAAGAGAATGGGGTGTGTTTTCTTTCCTCCTCTTCCTTTTTTTTGTTTGATTTTTTTTTAAATACTGTACATCGCAATCGCCGTCGCAAAAGGATCAGTAATGCCAATTTATTAATATTCGCCCTTCCTTGCTGGCTTGCGGAGTGTGGCTACACGCCGCGGCAGGAGGCAGGCAGCCAGTCGGCCCGTTTCCGGCACGACAACTCCAGCCACTCGGTACATTGCCACGCGGGCAGCACCGCGGCCCACGCGCTCAAATTCTGGGGCGCCAGGCACGCCCCGCTGAAGGCCAGGCGGGCGCTGGTCACGGCCGACGTGTTCCACGCGGCCACCGTCTGGTTAAAGCGCCGTGCGCCCCGGAACACTTGGTCCAGGCTCGTCACGCGCGACGTGTCCCAGGCCGCCAAGGGCTGGTTGAAGCTCTCGGCCAGGTTGAAGGCGGCCGTCAGGTCCCGGACACCCGACAGGTTCCAGGCCGCCAGCGGCTGGTTGAACAGCCTCGCGCCCGCGAAGGCCCCGCTCAGGTTCGTCACCGCCGATGTGTTCCAGTCCGCCAGCGGCTGGTTGAACGTGGTACAGCCGCTGCAGAAGTACGCCAGGCTGCCCGACACTCCAGCAGCCCCCCAGTCGCGCAGGTCGCCCGTCAAGATATAGGCGCCGAACAACACGTACGCCCAGCTGTCGACGCGCGCCAGCGCCAGCGTGCCCCGCACGGGCGCCAGGTACGACAGCTGCGACAGGTAGAACGGATGCCCCCCTGACGCGCTCAGCAGCGCGTTGTTCACCGGCGAACGCGGCGGCGTGCCCGCAAACGCCCGCCAGGCGCTCGAGTTGCTGGTCACGAGGCTCACGTTGCCCCACGACAGCACGCGCAGGGGCGCCAGGTGCGAGCTGCTGCCGCCCAACGACAAGAGGCCGTCCACGCGCCCGCGGATCGTCACGACCACCGGCGTGGGCGTCCGGGCCGTGTACCCCCGCGGCGGCGCGCAGTCCGGCGCCGCCGCCGCCTGCGAGCAGTTCACGAAGCCACCATTGTCGCCAAAGTCGATCTGGAACTCGTGCGCCGCCACAACCGGCTCCCGCAGCAGCAGCAAGCGCAGGGGCGGGGGGTCGCGCCACACCGAGAACTCGGCGCGAAACTCGCGGCGGCAGAAGGGCGGGCGGTCGGGCTCGGCCAGCGCAGACCCAGCCAGCACCCCGGAGCACTCCACGGACCCAAGCGCCAGTTTGATTGTCGACCACGAGCGCAGGCTCGCGCGGAACGAAGAGGTATTTACGAGGAAGCCGCTCACGTACGCCACGCGGCTCACGTTCCAAGCGCTGATGTCCTCGTTGAAGTCAACCGCGTCGGCGAACATGGCCGACACGTCCACCAGCGACCCCGTGCGCCAGCCGCCCACCCCGGCCAACTGTCCCGGCGAGCCGCGGAAGGCGGCCGACGCGTTGACGACGGCCGCTGTGTTCCAATTGCCGAGGCCCAGCGGCACGACAGTCGGCGACCCGTCGAACGCCGAGGACAAATCTTGGACCTGCCCTACCGCTAGCGGGCCCACGTCCAAGCCCACAGCCGCTGTCCATTGCGCCAGACCAGACCACGACGCGCGCAGCGACGTCGTGCCCGGCGGCAGCAGCGAAGCTACTAACGCCGCCGCGGCCTCGAGCCCCGCGCCCCACAGGTGGTAGCCGGCCGAAGGGTGCCACTCGATCCCGCCCCAGCTCGTCACGACACGCAGCGTTGCCCCGAGCCCGGGCACGAGCCTAGTGCCGCCGCCGCACGGGCAGCACGCCTCGGCCACCCCGCGCAGGCCCGGGGCCGGCACCGTGGCGCGGCACCACACCAAGCCGCCCCCGGCGTAATCGTCACAACGGCGGCCGAGCGTGTCGCTCCAGTTCGCGTCGCTAGTGCAGGCAGTACCGTTGGCGGCGGCGCGCCAAGGGGCGGCGGCCGCGTGCGTCCAGCCCGCGACCTGGCCGTCCAGCGCCAGCGCGTAGCGGCCGGCGCGCGCGAACGTGTGCGCGCACGCGGTCTCGCCGCTCGAGCTGCACTTTTGGTTAGCAGAACCGTCGCCCCACGACGCCCAGTAAAAGCTGTTCTTGGGCACGTAAGTCACGGCGCTCTGCGGCACGGTGAACGTCGTGTTGTCCGCAAACACCTCCACCACCAAACTCGCCGTTTGCTTCTGGGCGCTGACCGCCAGCAGCCACCACAACCTCAGCATCAGCATCCTCATCCCCGGCCAGTGCTGGTTGGAAAGGAAGAACAAGGCAATTTTTACCAGAGAACTTGGGGGCTTTTTTTGGGGGGAATGTCTCGTGTTTGGAACGCGGGGAGGGGGGCCCGCTGTCAAAGACGGGGGGGCCCCCCTTTTGCCTAAACCTGTGTGTGCGTGTTTTTCTTCTTTTTCTTGGTTTCTTTTGGCTGTTGCTGTTGTTGGCTGTTTCTGTTGTTGTTGTTGCTTCGTTTCTGGCCCCACCCTCCCCGGTTTTTTTTTTTCTTTTAAAAAATCTTCTTCTTTGTCGGGCTCTAGTATTTAAATACTGTTTTTAAGGTGGTGGCAAAACGTGGGAAGCGCTAGCCAGCCGCGGCGGCCCGGCAGCTCTCCCGGGTCGCAGTGTTCCACGCGTAATCGCCCGACGGCCAGGCCCGGCAGCCGGCGGGCAGCTGCGAGTAGTTGAGCCACGAAGACGATGCTAGCGCGTTGCAGGCCGAGAACGTGACTGCCAGGGACCAGCTCGACAGGTCCTGGTCGAAGTCGCACGCGCCGGTAAACATCCCGCCCAGCTGTGAGGCCGGCACCCGGTTCACGTTCCAGCCCGCCAACGGCTGGTTGAACTTGGACGCGTAAGCAAACATGTTCCGCATGTTGGTGACCTGGCTCACGTTCCAGCCGGCCAGCGGCTGGTTGAAGTTTCGGGCCCGGTTAAACAGCCACCCCATGTCCACGACCGCCGACACGTTCCAGCCGCTCACGTCGCCGTTGAAGGCACGGGCGTTGTAGAACATGTACGTCAACGTCGTGGCGCGGCGCATGTCCCAAGCAGCCAGCGGCTGGTTGAAGACGTACGTCTCAGCCAACATCTCCGTAAAGTCCGTGACCTGGCTCACGTTCCACCCCGCCAGCGGCTGGTTGAAGCTCTCGGCCGCGTACAGGGTGTCCACCATGGACGTGACCCCCGACACGTCCCACGCAGCCAGCGGCTGGTTGAACGCGGCCAGCGAATTGAAGGCCGAGTCCAGGCTGCCCGTGCACCGCAGGGCCCAGCCGCTGATGTTGCCGGTGAGCGCGAACATCTGGTTGAAGAGGTTGCGGCACGACGTGATTCTGCCTAGCACCCGGGAGGTCGCGTGGGGCAGCGAGCGCAGCTTGTTCAACGAGTAACCGCCGTCACAACCCGAGCACACCAACAGCGCCTGCCCGTTGTTCGTGGCGAGGCTCACGTTACCCCACGCGTGCACGTTCAGCAGATTAATGTTGTACCTGGCAGTGTGCGTGCTGTACAGCCCGTCGACGCGCCCCCTCACCCGCACCACGTACGCCGTTTCGCGTACCGGCAGCGGCTGCGCCGGCGAACAGATACGGTTCGGGTCGTGCATGCGGCACGACACGGGCGCGAGGCCGTTGTCCCAGTCCACCTCGATGAACGTGTTGTCCGCGCCGCCCTTGTCGGTATAGAGCCCCAGAGAGCTGCCGTCTAGGGACCGCAGCGGAATGAAGTCCCACACGAATTCCGACCCGTCGCGCGCGCACAGGCTTACCGCGGGGCTCTGCCCGAACAGCGCATAGCAGTCCGCACCCGTCGTCACGAGCCCCCGCCCGCTAAAGGCCGACGCGTGCAGGAACATGTCCGTGCGCTGGAGTCCGTCCAGCTGCCAGCCCGCCAGGTCTGCGTCGAACAGCGGGGTATAGGCGAACATGCGGGTAGCGTTGGCCAGCGCGCGTATGTCCCAGGGCAAAGCGTCAGGCGCGAGCCCCGCGCACGCGTGGAACGCCCAATCGGCGTGTACGACGGCCGACGTGTTCCAGGCCCCGAGGCCGACCGGCCCGGGCCCCAGCTGCAGGTTGAAGGCGTAGCGCACGTCGGTCACGAGGCTCGTGTCCAGCGCGGACACGTCGAGGCCGGCGTTGCCTAGCAGCACCAGGTCCTCGAACGAGTGCGCCAGCGACAACAAACCAGGAGACGCCGGCAGCGGCGCGACCCGGGCCAGCCGCCCGTACTTGAGGTGCCGGCCGCTCGTAGTGTGCAGGCGGATTGAGCCCCAAGCGTCGATGCTCGTCAGCAGGCTGCGGTAGCCGGACTCGCCGCCGCCGCACACGCAACAGGCCTCCCGGCCGTTGTAGACATTGCGTGACAAGCGGTAGTTCGTCCAGGTGCACGCGGCGGGGGTTCCCATGTACGTGCTGCATTTCCAGTCGTCCGTGTCCTTCCAGAGCGCGCCGCTCGGCAGCGTGCGGTCGGTGCACGTGGTGTTTCGTGCCCCGTACTGTTCCAGCCAGCCGCCCAGGCTCCAGCCCACGATTTCTTGGCCGAACAGGCGCACCACGTACGAGCCCGCCGCGGCGTACGTGTGCGCGCAAGGCGAAGCGTTGTCGCAGCCCGACAGACGCGAGCAGTCCCCCCAGTCCACGTTGTACGGGAACGAGCCTGCCGCGAGCCGCCGCCGCCCCGCCCCTGGCTGGGTTTCCGGCAGGAAGGGCAGCACGAAAGACTGTGCCTGCGCCAGCGTCACGCCCAGCTCCGCCGGGACTGTCGTCGTCCCCGTATATGCGCAGAGGGCTCGGGCCAGCGCCGGCCACAGCAGCGCAAGGACTAACATCATCTCGGCCCCTGCTTTTGGTTTTCTTTCTTTTTTGCTTTCTTTCTTTCTTTTTACCACCCCAAAGACTGTGTGTGCGGACAACAAAAAGAAATTTGTTTTCCCTGCCCTCCTCCGCTTCCATTTTTTCGCCCCCCCCCTCCGTTCTCTTTTCCCCCGGGTGCGACCCAAAAGAAAGCGGCGGGCCGGGGGAGGGAAAGGAAAGGATCGGAGGTGTGCGGGGGGGGGGCCGGAGAGCGGATTGTCCCCTTAACAAAAAATGGTGGAAGAATCCGGCCCTTGAACGCCGTGGGATTTGGCGGAAGTTGCCACAAATTGTCAACCAAGACTTTAAATGATGCGTGCCGCACTGTGGTGGTGGTGGCTGGCTGCCAGCGCGCTGGCCATGCAGTGCCAGGACAGCAACCAGGTCCTCAGTTGCAACTTAGCCCTGCCTTGCAACAAACAATGGAAGACCTTTGTACACCTCAAACCGCGCAACCAACAGCACGGCCAGCATTACTGGCTAACCTCTGTTACTAGACAAAGGTTGGGTCATGTCGACGAGGTAGACATCGTCTACAAGCACAGCCAGCCAAACAACGTCATTAGTCTCAAGGCGCAGAGAAAAATGAAATGCCCTCCAGGGCAAGAGCTCAGTCACCCAATAAGCTTCGAAATCGACGGGCTACAATTTGCAAGACGCGGGGACGAGATGGCGATCTTTTTCCTGGCGGTTTTCATTTTTGTGTTGGCCATGCTCTTCTTTTCTCTAGTGCTCAGTAAGGCTGACTGGCTGGACCATTATAGCGACTTTCAATACTCTGCCCGCTTATTGGCCACTGTGGTGATACTGGTTGTGTTGGCACTAGTTTTGGCGCTGGTCGTTGTACCAACACGACAAGCCGGCCTGCGTCATTTCGAGCTGGTGCAAAGTACCTAGCCACACCCCCCGGCATCAACAGACCGCGAGCAACAAAAAAAAGCGCCTAAATCGCCGTGTAATAAAAACCTCTTGTCCAACTTGCCAGCATTCTTCAACTGATAGATTTTTGATCACGTGCCGCACCTTGCGACAAAATCTGTGCCTTGGCCGCAACTAGCGGTCCTTTTCTAGAATTTGTCGACGCCTGCGCCGGGTGTTTTTTTTGGGGGGGGGGCCAGCCAAGCAATCGTAGATTTAACTTTCATTCTTTGTTGGGGGAACGCCGGCGGGCGGGGGGGAGAAAATTTACGAAAATTTTCCCCCGCCGGAAAATGTTACGTCGCGGCTCCGATTCCCCCCTCTCTCTCTCTCTTTTTCCCTTTCTTTAGCCCGGCCCCCCCCCCAACGATCCTTCCATCCGTCTAGTTGAGCTCCCTCTGGTGGGTTCAAAGGACAGACGAAAATCAAACAACCAGAGCAAAAAAAGCCCTTTTCCTCACACCATCCGGCCCCCCCCCCCGACGATCCCTCCCTTCTTCCCTGACCTCAAGTGCGGACACCCGGCCCCCCCCCTGTTCCCAAACGTTTTCAAAATGTTGGATATAGTGAACCAAAAAAAAAGAAAAGCGGCGGGGGAGAAACAGAGGGAGGGGAGGGAAGGAGTGGAGGTGGGGGGGGGGCCGGGCTCTCTTCCTCTCTCCCCCCCCTCCTCTCTCTCTCTCTCTCTCTTTTGCCGTTGGGGCCAAATTTGCTCTGCTTTCATTCTTTGCTTTTCGTCCTAGCCCAGCAGGTTCGGAGGGTAGGTGGGAGGGGGAGGGATGTCCCGTGCGGTCCGCACTTTCCTGCAGCAGTACGGACACCGCGACGCCGTGGCCTCGTTTGCAGATGGCACGAAGCTGCGCGTCTTTGGGCCAACGCTCGTGCTCAGCACACCCCAAGGCGAAATTGCGCCGGCATGCGAACGATGCTTCACTCGTAAAGGTTGCGTGCGAAATGCGGACTCGCGCCGCTTTTGTTTCAGGCTGTGCCAAAGCCACGCGCGGCGGCTCGAGAAAAACAGGAAGCGCCGCCGCTCAGATAGCGACAATGCCCAAGCCGAGACACCAACAACCAAGCAGCAGAAACGAGACCAATCAATGGCGCTGCCGACGGTTGGGGAGGTTGTCGACCACCAACAAAACAAGAGGGCCTATCAGCTGAGAATGTCAGCAGGCGGTGCTCTATACAGCCGAGCAAGCAAGCAACCTCATGACTGGACTCAATGGATCCATGCGTGCTTGCACTGTTGGAAAAATGACATGACTGTCGCTGCAGGCAAACACTGGGCAGAAGAAAATGAAAACCGGTTCAGACTCTGTGCGGAGCATGCACGAGCGCGTGGCTGCTATGAAGTGCGGAATCCCTGCAAAGTTTGCCCGGCCGACTCGCCCAAAGAGGCTTGTTATGCAGACGAACAAGGCAGGAGCAACAAGCTCTGTGCAGAGCATGCGAGAGCGCGCGGCTGTTACCAAACGTTAAACCCATGCGAGGACTGCCCTGCCAGCGCCCAGAAACAGGCCTGCTTTGCGGACGAGCAAGGCAGGAGCAACAGGCTCTGCGCCGAGCACGCCCGGGCGCGGGGCTGCTACCGAACGTTAAATCCGTGCGATGATTGCCCTGCCAGCGCCCAGAAACAGGCCTGCTTTGCGGACGAGAAAGGCAGGAGCAAAAGGCTCTGCGCGGAGCACGCCCGGGCGCGCGGCTGCCATCTAACGTTAAATCCGTGCCAGGACTGCCCGGCCGGCTTGAAAAAAGAAGCTGGCTTTGCGGATGAGCAAGGACGGAGCCATAGGCTCTGCGCGGAGCACGCCCGGGCGCGCGGCTGCCATCAACTGTCGAACCCGTGCGAGGATTGCCCAACTAGCTTGAAAAAAGAGGCTGGCTTTGCAGATGACTATGGGCGCGCCAACAGACTCTGCGCGGAGCATGCCCGGGCGCGTGGCTGCCACCGACTGTCAAACCCTTGCGAAGCCTGCCCTGTTGAGTCCAAAAAACACGCGGCATTTCCAGACGAACGCGGGCGCCGCAAGAAGCTGTGTGCGGAGCACGCGTTTGCGCGCGGCTTGATCCCCAAGCCAGCGGCAGGCTGCTCGATCGCGGCATGCAAGCTGTGGGACAGGCTCGAGCAAACGCTGGGCTGCCAGATCCAACACAAGCATTTTGTGAACGGCAGCGACGTGCCGCACGGGTCCGAGTCCCGAGTCCCGGGCACGAAGCTGCGACTGGACGGTTACGACGCGGCCAGCAACTGTGTGTACGAGTTCCACGGAAACGCGTACCACGGCTTTCCGCGGGGCCATCCCGAGCATGCTCACGGACGATCACGGGTTAGCGGGCGCCGCAACAGACATTTGTACCGAGAAACGATGGCCCGGATGTACTACCTTCGACAGAGAATGCCCCCTGGTTGCCGCGTGCTGTATGCATGGGAGCACGAGTACGCGAAGATCAAGGACAAGCCGCTGGCTAGGGCGGCGTCCATCTTGCACGAGCTGCCGCCGGGCAATGGCGACGACGATTCAGAGTCCGACGATTCAGAGTCCGACGAAGCACTGTAAACCCCACCCTTCTTTTTTTTGGTGGTGCTGACCCCTCCCTCCCCCCCCCCCCGACTTGTTCCTTTTTTCTTTTTTCTACTTGAATTTTTCAATATTAAAATAAAATCAAAACAAGTCTTTTTTTATTTTTTTGCTTCTAGCCCGACACGTGACACCAGTACAGACAGAGTATAAGTGACATAGCCAAATCATCTTGATTTCCCTGTGTTGTTTTCCCTGAAATCCCGCCAGCTTGGTCTTGGCGCACATTAAGAAGCTGTTCTTCAAACGATTTTAGCATGTCTAGCTTGGTGTTTCTGCCTACCGAAACGTAATTTTGTGCTATCGTCAGAAGGTTTCGTCGTAAGAAGTCTTGTAATAAATGGCATCCCGTGGTCTGACAATTTCTGTTTGTACACAGGCCGATTTTTTGCAGAGTCTCTTTCGACTCTTGAAGAGGATCTCGCCACTCCGTCCAGCTTGTGAGCACGGGGGCTACGTAGCGCTCCAAGAGGAGTCGAACCAGAGTTTGACCTCCGTAGTTGTTTTCGATCCCTAGAAACAAAATATAGCACACAAACATCGTCTGCAATTACGCCAAAGAGAAACATTTTACCTACGACAAGATGACATTCCTCTAGGTCCGGGTGGTCCTGCAATTGGCGAAAGAACGACGGCAGCCCTTTTTCAATTTCGTCCCCGGCCGGCGTTTTGGCCAAGGAACACAGGCCAACCACCACTATTTTGCCTTCTTCCGAGTGCACGATCGCGATGGCAGCGGTCTCCGACGCACCGCCGCCCGCGGGATCCACAAACACGTAGACTGTCGGTCTCGAACGAAAGCTCAGGCGCTCGCCCGCACTCTTAACCGCTGCGACGGCTGCTTCTCGCGCTGCCGCGAGTTTCGCAAGCTGTTGGGGGGGCGCAAACGCCCCGACCGCGAGGCGCTTCGAGTTGAGCTTTTCCAGCTCCAGCTCTGGATTTAACACTCCCGCCAGAAACCGCGAGACTGCCGCGCCCGAGAACAGCCCGCCACCGGCTTTGATAACGGTGCCTAACATCTCTTGCGCAAACATATCGTCGGAATTAAGGAGCGTTTCAGCTCTCCGCTGTCCTTGTGTGCCAAGCCAAGACGGCATCAGATGCGCATTGTGATTACAGGTTTTGATCCTCCCTGCGTCTCGACAGGCCTGGCACAGCAAGTCGATGTGAAAACGCAAAAGACCGGCATCGTCAGATTCTTGATCGTCCTCGCTGGAATCAGAGGGTTTCTTCTCGAACAGCTTGGAATAGTAATTATCGTGGCCGGCCGGCGTCGAGATACAAATGAGAGATGTGTTAGAGACTGAAAGGAGTGGGGCCAGCACGGCGAGCGTAGACACATTTATGAACGCGGCCTCGTCTATCAGAATCACATTGGCGCTTTCGCCTCGTATTGAATTGGGTGTAGGCGTCAGGGCAGTTACGCAGCTGACGGCGCCGGTGCGCAGCGCCTCGGCGCGCGAGCCTGCAAAGTCGGAGGACTTAACCGTGAATTTGAAAGCGTTATTCTCGGCGATGCGTGCCGAGCCGCCCTCGAACTGCGTGAAGTAGTGGAGGGTGCTCTTCATCAGCAACGATGCTGATTTGCGCTGGGTGGCCATGATTAACAGTCGAACTCTTGGAGTGGTGAACAGAAGAGAAGCACAGAACATGGCGACGCTGGTCGACTTGCCCCAACGACGCGGACAAAGGATCAAAACTCCGTACGGTAAGCTGTCTCGTTTGAGCTGCGCGAGCATGGAGTCTCGCTCGGCCTCGAGGTTGTGCTTGCCCATGACGAGCTGCGCGCAGGAGACTAGCATGGCGTCGTGGAAGCGCGTCTGGTCGAGCGAGCGCTTGGAGCCGTCGGTGAGCAGCGAGTCGAGCGCGCGCTGCATGGCGGCCCAGCGGCGCGCGCCGTCGCTGCCCAACGGGGTCACGAACGGGTCCGCGGCCGCGTCCAGAACGCTGCGCAGGCGCCGTTTTTCGTGCTGCTCGCTCTGCTCCCGTTCCAGCAGCTCGGCACAAGAGCGCACGCACAGGGCCACGACGCCCAGCAGCCCGTTGGACGGCGCCGCCAGCAAAGGCGGTACGGTGGCCTCGCGCGCGGCGGGCTGGCTCTGGCGCCGCAGGTTCCACACGGCGCGCAGGCTCTCAACCGCAGCGTCCGCGGTCTGCATTGCAATGGAGGGGAGTGCGGAAATTTGGGTGGCCAGGGGGGGGTGGGGCCAAAAGAACCAAGAATGCTGAAAAAACCAAAAAATCAGCGGGAACGTTTCAACGTGCGAGACGGGGGGGGGGAACGCTGGCGGTGGGTGAGCCCCCCCACTCTCCATTTCCCACTCTCCATTCCCAGAGGGCGCGGTCCTGCCCGAAAAAAAAGGCCTACAACACCGTTTTGACAGCCGTTGTACCTAAAAAAAAGAAAAAGAAGGAAAAAAAACAAAAAGAACCCAATTGTTGGTTGTGTGATCTTCTCTCTTTTTTCTCGGGGGATTGCGTGCCACAGTTTATGCACCGACACCACTGCCCAGAAGCTGGGCGCGAGGCTAGCAAACGACAGCGAACCTCTGTTCAGCCTGCTTCGCAGGCTGCGGAACTTTTTCTGCAGGTCGTCGAGATACCAGAACTCTTGGAGCTCATCATCCTTTTAGCGGACCCTGACGCACGCTGGGCTTTGGGTGTTTTCGGTTGTACTAACAAGCGGGTTCAGGCAGCGGTGCGAATTCTGCAGTCCGTCTACGACTTGCTGCAGGCCAGGGAAGAACCATCCGCTTTAGGTCGGTCTAGTTGGAAAGCTATCCTGCCCAAGATTGCCTTCGAAAGCGCCGGTTCTCTACGGGGTTTGTGGTTGCGCGAGGTCGGCGTGCGGCGGGACTGCGCGAGCATGCTAGCACACTTGCAAGGCGTACAAAAGCTCACGATTTTTGATGTTGCGGGGGCAAGCTCGCAGCAGTTATCCAACTTACAGAACGCCGGGCTATTGCAAGAGCTGAGGTGCGCCCCTGATGACCTGGCGGTTATTAGGCGTCGGGCTGGCTTTGGGCAAGAGCTCCGCAGCCTTTACTTGGCAAGTAGGTCGGTTTTCCAGCCCAACCCAATCGATGTCCTGATCGACCCAGAGCTAAAGGCAAGCGCGCCCGTGGAGCCAATCAGTGTGTGGGCTCCGCGCCTAGAAGAGTTGACTCTGGATTTTTCAGATACCCCCCAATTGGTGCCTAGCTTTCTCACGAAGCTGCTGGCTGGCTGTAATCACCTCCGCAAGCTCAGTCTGCTCGGGTTTCAATTATGGGGGGGCGCCCTGGCCTTCCCCGGGACCTTAACCTCGCTCGTCCTGAAAAGCAGGTCTCCTCTAACCGACAGCGGCTTTTTGGACAATCTGCGTCTTTTGCGACACCTGGACATACGGGTCCTAGGCACAGAGAAGTACGACTGGAGCTGGGAGAGTTTGGCCGAATTTGCGACACGCCTGGAGAGCCTGCGCCTGCCTTGCGCGCCGAGCAACTGGCTGCCCACTGACTGGCCGAGCTTGCGAGCCTTGGGTTTAGCAAGATTGACCCCAGAAAGCTTAGGCTGGCTCGGGGAATTCTCCGCGCCCGCTTGTACGGCGCTGGAGCTTAACATTGTTGTCACCCGTGACGAGCTGGCCGTGATCCAGCGGCAAATCTCGAAACTGACGGAATTGAAGTTAGCACATTGTGGGAGACCGCTGTCCGTCATAGAGTCGGCTACCAAACTCCGTAGGCTAGAGCTGGGGTTTTGTAGTGTTGGGACCAGGCTAACGCTGCCGCAGACGCTGGAGGAGTTATCTCTGCGATTCTGCGATTCTGACGACCACGCTCCGATAGTGGTCGATTGTCCCAAGCTACGGCGACTGGAGATCGTAAGAAGTAACGGGCTCGTCCTCTGCGCCCGGGTCACGTTCGTTGTCGCGACAAACCGAGGATGATGTTTGGAGCCAGCTGGGCCGGTTGACTGTCTTAACCGGCCTAACTGCAATCGTGGTGGAGCAAGAAGGTGTACTACAAATGTCGCAAGTGTGCAGTGTGCTGGCCAGGACGCCCGGGCTGCGCGAACTAACAATCTCCGCGCCTTGTGGTCAGGACAGCCGGGAAGCTTGCTGCACGAGGTCCTCCCGGGGCTACGATTTTTGCGGTTCTTGAGCCTACCCCACAGCCTCTTTCCCGAGCCTCTCGTTCCTGCGCTGTCGGCGTTGAGGGCTCTGCTCCCGCACTGCGCGGAACTTGTGCTGACCTAAAAAAAAGACTTTAGATCCCCCCCCCACCACCCCACCAAATCCAAGAACTTTTTGTGGCTTTCTCCGCCGCCGCTCTCCTAGTCCGCCCCCCCCCCCTGTATAAAAAAAGTTTAAAAAAATGAAGAAGAGAAAAAAAGTAAGGAGAGGAGAGTGGAGAAGGAATCACTTAGGCGCTCCCCGTCCTCTCCATTCCCGTTCCCCCACTCTCCATTCCCGTTCCCCCCACTCTCCATTCCCAGGGCGCAGTCCTCCTCCCCCCCCCAAAAGAAGGCCTACAACACCGTTTCATTTATGTTCTACCTCCAAGAAAAGAAAAGACAAAACTAACATGCCTGTTTGGGCGGCGCTGTTGTGGGCGGGCCTGGCGGCGGGGATGGCAGTAAGAGAGTTGGACTCGCACAGCTGTCAGAGCCTTTCTCCCCAGGTTAGGCGCGACAACCATCTGGCAGAGCCCAACGCACCACAGCGGCTGTTGCGCGTGGAGGTGCCCCGGGGGCTTGGGTCAAGGGCACTCTGCAGTTGAAAACGGACCAGCCCGCGCACTTCTGGTGCAGCTGCCATTGTACCAGCAGTGACAAAACCTGACAAAGGTGTGCCCCCCGCTGCGGCTGACGCCTTCTTCGGGCCAGACTACCCTGTTCGATTTCCACCTCCACGCGCAGCCCTGCGAATTCAACCTGGACATCTTTGCCACCTGCCAGGCGGGCGCCGAGTGTTACCCCGAGGTGGTGCTCACGGGCTTGGCCCAACAATTTCCTAACCCAGCGAAGACCGCGGGCATAATCGCGTTAGTCTTTCTGATCCTGTGTTGTGTACCGCGTTGCCTCTTGAACAAACCGGTATCCGAAGAGGTCAACGACGGCCTTACCTGTTTGGCTATTGTTTTTTTCCTAACTTTTTTCGGTGCCTTCATAGCATTTTGTACCTTGGCCGCCGGGTCCTCTACCGTACGCTGTATCCCCTTTTCTTTCTTGGCGCGTTGATGATTAAAAAATCCCCCGCTTCTTCAGACCAATTTTTTTAAAAATATATTTTTTTTACTGCTGCTGCGTGCACAGCAAACCAAAGGCCGCGAGCCTTTCGCGGCGCTGTTCCATGGTCTGGCCGGGCAAATGCAAGATGAACACAGGCGGGCTCGTCCACTGCCGCCCACGACCGCTGCAGCAAGGACGCGTTTTCTTCGGGCACAAGCCACGTCGACTCGCGCACAAAGTCCGCGTGCTCCCGGTAGTAGCGAGCCACGCTGAGCTGGTCGGCGACGTGGCTGCCGAGAGCCACGAGCTGGCTGTACATGTCCAGAATGGCGGCGTGCGCCAACACTGAGTTCTGCACGAGCCACACGCCGTTGTTGAGGCCGTAGCGCTTGCGCGACTCCACGAGCACGAACACCGGGTCTTCGGTGGCGTTAGCTGCGAGGGTTTGCCGCACAATTCGCAGCTGTGCTTGTAAGCTGCGGTTCTGGTCCACAAACAACGCGTCGCCGTCGAGCCAGAAGAAGTACTTCGGGGCGGGCAGACGCGCGCGGAGCAGCTGCTCCAAGTACTGCAGCTTGCGGAAGCGCGCCGCCTGCGGGTACATCCACCAGTGGAGCGGCAGGGCGTCCTCCGGCGCGTAGTGCCGCTCGTCGAGCAGCAGGTAGCCGTGCCGGCGGCAGTAGTCTCGCTTCGGCCGGCTGAAGGAACAGTCGGCCCAGTCGTAGCCGCTCCAGCCGGCGTGCAGCGTGACGACCGCGACCTCCGACTGTAGAAAGTCGCTGGCCAGCAGCCTGGCGCGGACGCCCAGCGCTTGGTTGCTGGACGACAGCCTGGAGATCCGGTAATTGGTGAGCGACGTGTGCAGGGCGGCCAGCAGCACCATGGCTGCCAAGACCGCCGTGGCATAAACTACCAAGGGGCTCAGCCGGCCGGCGTCGCGGGGCGTGCGGGCGGATGGTAGCAAGCACTTGTTCTCCGCCTGTTGCCACACCTGAAAAAACACGGCTCAGTCGTTTGGACAACCACAACAACAAAAGCAAAAGAAAAAAAGACCTCGTCGTCGTCGTCGTCCGACATTGTCTGCGCAGGGCGCTGCCTCTTCTTCTTGTTGTTGTGGCTACGCAAAAAAAAACACTGGAGGGGGACGGAGGAGTACCAAAAAAGAAATCCAACAAAAGGCGGCCCCCCCCCCTTTTCATTGGCGGCCGCCGAATGTCTTCCCCCCCCCCCACACACACACATCCCCCCGCCCGCCGGCGCTCGCTCTTTTTCCCGGGGGGGTTGGGACCCCCCGTGAACTTCGCGGCCGATGTCTATGGAGGGAGTACTGAACAGAAGCCGTCCGCGCCACCGACACGGCGATGTCACTGTGCGTGTCCTGTTCGCACCACAACTCTCGTCAGGGGCCCTGCGCTTGCCCGCCCGGGCCGCCGGGCCAAAAAGCACAGGGCAGAAGACCCCCGCTCCAACGACTGTGCGAGGAACGGGCCGCGCGGGGCAAGTGGCCCGGGCCGGGAGCTGGCGACGACACCGGACGAGTACGAGATCCCCACGGAATGGGCGTTGGCCCTGCAACGCGAACAATCCATGCAGGAGTGGAAGACGGTTGACAAACGTGCCGTACAGGTTTCGGAACTATGAAACCGTCATGGAGTGGTTGCTGGAAGTCAGTGCTGACTTTGGCACTCGGCCCGAGAGTTTAGTCCGGGCCGCAGAGATCTTGTGCTACTTCACCCAGAGACCAACCTTTCACTTCAACGCAGAAAACTTCCAGCTCGTAGCCGTAGTTTGTTTTTGGGTAGCTCTGAAATACGAAGAGGTCGAGAACTTCAACAGCACGCGGATTGTGCTGTCTGTCATGGACGACGGCCTTTACACGGTGGCAGAAATCAAGCAAATGGAAGGAGCAGTGATTAACGAGTGCTGGTACATGCTGGACACGCCGAACGCCGCAGGTATGCTGATCGACCGCGCGTCGTCGCCCGAGTGCCAAGAGCTCACCGAAGAGGGCAAGCTGCTGGCCCTGCGCGTGTTGCTCGGGCTAGTACTGACGCCCCGGTTCTGGCTTCACCGGGCCTCCCGCCTGGTGCTGGCCTCGCTCGTCGCCGCGGCCGGCGCGGTCGGCTCGCGCCTCAGTGCCGGGCGCTTGTATGAAACCACGCTGGTGGCGGACGCAGAAGCGATCGCGGCCCGGCTGCAGTCGTCACGGGGCGGGCCCCTCCGGGCAGCCTCAATTCTGAAAAAGTACACCCAAAGCTGGGCCCGGTTTGCGAAGGTCTCGGATCAGGAGGGGCGGCCACCCAAAGATCGCTTACGCTACCACGGCTCACGCTGGCGTCGTGAAAGAGAAAGCGGGCGCCCCCGGGGCACGCCGCGCTCCGCGAAAAAAGCTTAGCTGAAAGTGGTAAAAAAAATTAAAATAAAAATTTTTTTGTGGGGATCAGCGTGAAATTTGCCTTTTTTTCTTACACTGCCCGGCCCGGAATCCCGGTGAATTTCGCGACACCTGTGAAATCCGCCGATATTGCGGACACTTCAGATAGACCGCAAATTGCGGCAACGCAATAAAATTTTTTTTTGAAGGACATTTCGGCAATAAATGTTAGCTACAGAAAAATTTTCGGGAGACGAGGGCGGGCGGGGAATTGCATAAATTCCCCGCCCGCCGGCGTCTCCCGAAAAATTTTCTCTGCTAAATTTCCAGTGCCGAAATGTCCTTTGCAAAAAAATTTTTTTTTCATTGGTTTCATTGGGTGAATTTCGCGACACCTGTGAAATCCGCCGATAATTTGTGGACACTTCAGATAGACCGCAAATTGCGGCAACGCAATAAATTTTTTTTTAATGAAGGACATTTCGGCAATAAATGTTTAGCTACAGAAAAATTTTCGGGAGACGAGGGCGGGCGGGGAAAAATTAGACAAAAAAATTCCCCGCCCGCCGGCGTCTCCCGAAAAATTTTCTCTGCTAAATTTCCAGTGCCGAAATGTCCTTTGCAAAAAATTTTTTTTTCATTGGTTTCATATGCGGTGAATTTCGCGACACCTGTGAAATCGCCGAAATTTGGACACTTCAGATAGACCGCAAATTGCGGCAACGCAATAAAATTTTTTTTTATGAAGGACATTTCGGCAATAAATGTTGAGCTACAGAAAAATTTTCGGGAGACGAGGGCGGGCGGGGAAAAAATTAGACAAAAAAAAATTCCCCGCCCGCCGGCGTCTCCCGAAAAATTTTCTCTGGCTAAATTTCCAGTGCCGAAATGTCCTTTGCAAAAAAAATTTTTTTTCATTGGTTTCGATTTGTGGTGAATTTCGCGCACCTGTGAAATCGCCGATAATTGTGGACACTTCAGATCGACCGCAAATTGCGGCAACGCAATAAAATTTTTTTTATGAAGGACATTTCGGCAATACATGTTGAGCTACAGAAAAATTTTCGGGAGACGAGGCGGGCGGGGAATTTTTTGCACTTAATTTTTCCCCGCCCGCCGGCGTCTCCCGAAAAATTTTCTCTGCTAAATTTCAGTGCCGAAATGTCCTTTGCAAAAAATTTTTTTTTCATTGTTTCATAATCGGTGAATTTCGCGCACCTGTGAAATCGCCGAAATTGGACACTCAGATAGACCGCAAATTGCGGCAACGCAATAAAATTTTTTTTATGAAGGACATTTCGGCAATAAATGTTAGCACAGAAAAATTTTCGGGAGACGAGGGCGGGCGGGGAAAAATTAGACAAAAAAATTCCCCGCCCGCCGCGTCTCCCGAAAAATTTTCTCTGAATTTCCAATGCCAAATGTCCTTGCAAAAAAAAATTTTTTTCATTGGTTTATTTGGGTGAATTTCGCGAAATGGAAAGCGCAAATTGGACACTCAGATCGACCGCAAATGCGGCACGCAATAAAATTTTTTTATGAAGGACATTTCGGCAATACATGTTGAGCTACAGAAAAATTTTCGGGAGACGCGGCGGGCGGGGAATTTTTTTGCACCTTAATTTTTTCCCCGCCCGCTCGTCTCCCGAAAAATTTTCTCTAGCTCAACATGTATTGCCGAAATGTCTTTTGCAAAAAAAAATTTTTTTCATTGGTTTCATAATCTGGTGAATTTCGCGCCAAATTAAAAAATACATGATTTTGCGGTAAACTCCACTCCTGCCGCAGTTTTGCGGCACTGTCAAACTTTTAATAAACTTTTGGAACTTTTGTGCAAGTCACAGCCCCGGGTCATTTGCGTGGTCGAGGGAAATCAGCCAACAGAAAAACATCAGCAAGAGCATCAAGAATATGAGCGCCCACGCGATCTTGAAGCACACTATTAAGACCAGCAAACCCCGCGCCGTGCGATGCCGCACACAGCGGCGACAGCGTTGGCGACATTTCTCGCAACACACACACAAGCGCGCCGGTGGGGGGCCGATCGGGCTGTAGAGCTGCCCCCGATCGCACAGCGCGCAAAATCTGGAGGGCTGGATCTCGTACAAGACGCCGCGGCACCAGCACAAGAGCACGCAGGCCGCGAGCAAGAAGGCTAAAGAAACGCTAAAGACAATGGTGGTTTTAAGGATCGGGCCGTCCTGGGCCTGCCAGCGCACCTCCGGCGACTGTCCGTCCACCCAAACACTAGCTACCAAGGTTCGGCCGCTGTGGTGCCAATGGACGTGGCTGCGGGCTATGGCCTGGGAGAAATTCTCGAAGCTGCCGTGGAGGTGTCGATTTCCCAAAGCCAGCGCCCAGACCTGCAAATGTTTGCGGCCCGAGCCGGCGCAGAGCTCTCTGCCGCACGGCGTACAGACGGCGGCGTACGCGGCTGTCTCGGGCTCGTGGAACAGGAACCAGCGGCGGCCCGCTGCGTCGTACACGCTGCTTCGCAGCAGCTCCCCGGTCGGCGCGGTCTCAACCACGAGCCGCACCCCCGTGCGGCTCAGACCCCGGGCCAGGGCCACATCAGCGCTGCGCCTGAAGGCCACTAGTGCCACGTGCTGGCTCTGGTTGACAAAGGGCAGGTGGTCCGAGCCGGACACGTGGTGCGTCACCAACACACAGCTGCGGGCGTGCCAGAGCTGCAGGGGACCGGGTCTACCACAAGCGGGGGCGAGCCCGACGCGACGATGCTGGATTTGCACGGGCTGCGCCTCGGCGAATGGGACAAGGCGGACGGCTGGGTCCACTTTGGCTGCAGACCGTACCACTCCGGCCCTTTCTTAGCGGTGGCTATGTTCGAGCTGGGCCGGCTGTGCGTGGCGCCCTGGCGGCACAGGCTGCGGAGGTCGGCGGGTGCGGACGAGGAGGGGCCGTGGTGTTCGTTCGGGGGCAGAGATATCGTGCTGCTGTTCTCGCTGGCGGCTACGCTGGAGGAAACCGGGTTTTTGGACAATGCTTTCCCGGCCGGCCAGTACGACCCCCTGACTCACACAAAGGTGGAGGAGGACGTTTCGGCAGACATGGTCGAATGGAACAAGCTACAGAGAGGATACTTCAGTTGCGCGGGCCCCGGCTGCGAGCTGTGCGGGGGAGGGGTCGCCGGTCAGCCGTGTGAGAAGGCGGCCGTCCTGGCTAGGGCGGAGCACAACCGCGCCGCCAGCCGCGCGGCAGCGAGCTGGCTACATAGCCCTACCTTCAGGCCCGCAGACCTGACAGCGGACGAAACGAAGCGCGCCACCGCGCATTGCGAGCGCCTGGCAGCGAGTGGCGATGCGTACGCGCAGGGCATCCTGGGGCTGTACGTGTCGCCTGCGCCCGACAAACTCCGTTGGCTGCGCCTGTCCGCGAGCGGCGAGAACCATGGCCTGCGCTTGAACGTGCGCTGGCAACTGGGCGTGGACCTGTGGATGTCGGCTGCCAGCGCTGCCACGGAGGCAGATTCGCTGCAGCTGGAAGCGATGCAGTGCTTCGAGCAAGTAGCGAGCGAACGCACGCAGCTGGCACGCAACAGCCTGGGCAGCCCGCACACAATCTAAGAGTCGGTGTCAACGTCCTTGTATAAATAAAAGCAGCTCGTGCTTTTTCTACAATTTCGACGAAGCCCCCCCCCCCCTTATCCGGCTGTTGTTTTTATCCAAACTGGTAAATAATTACGACGATCTGCGAAGGAATCCAAACCACGCTGGTTTTTTTTGTCTAGGCTGAAAGGCGGCGGACGTTGTTTTTAATTAAAAAGTTTTTTTGGTCCAACATTGCACCACCTTCCGCGGCCGGGGGGGTTTCAAATCGGCGCCACGAATTCTCGGATCTCCCGCGCGGCACAGCGGGCAGCGCGCGCAACCTCGCCGCGCAGTCGGCGACTGTGGGCGTGCGCGCAGGGGAAGACACACCACCAGCGGGGCCCCCCTGGTGGGCTCGTTCAGGCACACCGCGCAGCCGTCCTCCTCGTCGGCCCTGGCCTTCTTTTCTTTGCGCCGCAGAGTGCGGAGCTGTACTTTCGCCCTCTTGCAAAGAGTGCGCAAAGCGCGCGCCTTGTTCTCCAGGCCGGCCAGTTCTTGCCTAGCGCGCGCCGCCGCGGCCTGCAGCCCCAGGTTCTCGCGCCGCAGCGCCTTCCCCGACTCCTCCGCGGCCGCCAGCTCCCTCTCGCGGTCTGCCGCCCGGCGCCGCGCCTCGTGCTCGCAGTCCTCGCAGCCCCCCCCCCCCCCCGCGCCGGAGCCGCGGTACGCCTTCTTCTCTCCTCGTCGCTGAGGTTCGCCCCCCGCGCTACGATCGCTCGGACTGTCCATCTCCCCCAGTTTGTTTTTGGGCACCTTTTTCGGTCGTGCCCCCCCCCACTCCGTCCCTCTGGTGACGATTTGCGGCCCCCCCCTTTTTCCAGGAATGAATAGGGGGGGGGAGAGACCGCTCCCAACCGTCTACCGGGGGAACGCCAAGAGAGCCGGTAGACGGTTGGGCGGAAAACTCCACTCGCGACAGACAGTTCTGCGCCAGATTCTTTTTTTAATTAAAAATCGTCCAATCCAACAAGTCTAGCTATATATATATATTTGCGCAGTGCTGCTAGCCACCGGCAGCGCCTACCGGTGGAGAGACGGTTTCGGCCGGGAGCTGGAAGCGGCAGACCGGGCACGTATTATGCGTGCGCAGCCACGGGAACAGACAGTTTCGATGGAACTTGTGAGAGCAAGGCATGACCTTCAAGAGCTGGCCCTCCGTGAAAACCTCGAGGCACACCGCGCAGTCCGACGTGGGGTCGGAGGCCAGGTAGTCGCGGCTGACCGTAAAGTCCGGCAGTTCTTCTCTGGCGCGGAAGGCGACCGGCCGTTGCGCGGGCCGCCGCGCGTGGAAATCACGGAAAAGCGACATGTCCGCGGGCGCCAGGATCCTGATATCGCTGATCGTGTCCGCGTGGCTCAGGCCCACGATCGGCAGAACCGTCGTCTCCAGGATCCTGCGCACAAAGTCGTGGACCAACTCCGGGTCCGGCGGCTCGCTACCGTGCGCCAGGAAAACTTCGACCCGGACACTCTGTTCGTGGCTTTCGCGGGTCGGCGCGGGAACTGCAGACGGACGTCCGTCGGGCCGGGGCTTCTTGGGGCGGGCGCCGCCGGCCTGGTCGGAATGAGACATGGACAATTTTCTGGTAGCTAAAAAACCCGCGCCGCGAAAGACTGCCAAGGGTCACTCTGGGCTTTTTTTTTGGGGGGGTGGGGATAGATAGGTAGCTGTGTTTTTTGGGAAGCGGGGGGGGGGGGGCCGTGCCTGCCGGCCCGATTTGCGCGGCCCCCCCCTTTTCGAACCCCGAGCCTTGGGTGGGGAGGGGCCGAAAGGCTACATACCCTTTCCCTTTTCCCCTCCCCCGAATCGATCACACTTCTCTCTGGAACTCGCGCGGGGCCTTGCGCACACAGCCTTGCACCTACGTGTAAAGCCACGACAATCTGCGGCTTTGTGCTGGATATTAGACCCCATGGCGCAGACCCTTACCGATCGCGGCCGCAGAGCGATTCGTCGCCAAGAAGCTGCCACGGTCAGCAAGGCGGTGCCCCAGCGCGTACCCCCCGGGAACGCATCCGGCAGCGCTACCCAGCAGCAGGAAGCCGTTCGGCAGGAGGCCTGCAGCAGCCCGAAGGGGCTGGCCAAGAAGGTTCTCACGGGTTCCAGAACACAGAGCCGGCCCCCGAGAGCGCTACCCAGCCACCAGCGGAAGCTGCTCGTTTGACTGAACAACAGCAGACGCAAGCCCCTCGTCGTTCTGTCTCCTGTTACAAAGACATCACCGGCCAGAGACATTTCTACTCGAGCCGCAGCCCAACTCGCAGCCCAACTCGTAGCCGGAGCAGCAGCCCAACTCGGAGCCGGAGCAGCAGCAGCAGCAGCAGCCACAGCTCAGACGACTCCTTCAGCAGACTGTCGTCCCCGAACAGGAACCCGTCGGTCAGCTTTTGGTTGTTTTTTTTTGTGTGCTTGATTTATCCCCCCCTCAGTTTTTTTTTTTTGGTTGGGCTTTGTCTTGTGTTTCGTTTTTTTTTTGTTGTTGGAATTTTGGTTTTTCCCTTTTTAGGAACCACGTCGTCGTCGAGATCGCAGCCGCTCGCCCGCGAAGAGCGTTCTCACTACCCCGATCGGTGATTTGGGCTTCGACGAGCTCGGCGACGTGGCCTGGGCTACCAAGTACAGCCTCGAAAACTTGATTACTTATTACCGCCAGAAGCAAGCGGCCCACGGGTTTACGGACATCCAAACCCCCGAGGCTGACCAGGAATCTGTTCGCCTCAATCCCCGTCGCTGCTGCAGGGTCAAGCTCCTCGAATACATACGCGACACCAGGCTCAAGATCACCCAATGGCAAGAAGCGCTGGATCAGCTGTGCAACCACATCGACCACTGTTCCTCTCTGGAATGACGGGCACGACAGTGGGACACCCCAAAAAAAAAGACTAGCTGATCTCTGTTCTCGCGCGCTCGCTCTGCCGCGTTTCTGCCACGACGTTCCTCCACCCCCCCCCCCCCAAAAAAAATTCTCCCCCCTCTCATCCGCTAGTCTATTAAAACGTTTTTTTTTGTTTCTGACGGGTCCAAGACCCCCCTTTTTTTTAAAAAAAAAACTTACCGGGCGGCGGTCATTTCGGGCCAACCGCCTCCCGACGGGGTACACACGGCTGCCGTCAATAGCGCCAGCTTTAGGATTCTGAGCTTGGCCTACTTTTCTGTATATATAAAAAAAAAAAAAAAAAAAAAGAAAATTACTCTGTCTCCGCGGCGATGTCACGGTGCGCAGTGTGCCATGGCAGCCCGACAGAATGCCAGGCGCTGGAAAAGAACTTCCAAAATTACCTCGCCGACTTGCGGCAGCTGCGTCACGAATTTGTACATTCGACACCGCCCAAAGAGCTGCGCCGCACGCCGCACTGGCCCGACTGGCGCTGGCGGCTAGTGCAAGAAGCGGCGTTGGGCACGGTGTGGTCTTGGTGCATCCCGGACTGGGTACAAGACAGCGCCTTTTTCGAACATCTCGCGCCGGACAGCAGCCAGGCGGCCGCGAACGGCAGGACCATGACACAAGCCGTACGCGCCCTGCTAACGTACCTCAGCGAGTTCCAGAGGCCAGATCGTCGTCGACGGGAAGCCGAATGCCTGGTGTCGCTCCTGGACCGGCATCCCTGGTCGCCCACCGTCGGGGAGCAAACGAGTCTACGGCAGGCACTACAATTCTGCGCCGGGCGTTCCCCGTGGTTCCGCGTAGACCTCGGCGCCAGGCAGCAACTGTGCGAACTGTCGGCCGCTGTCGCTGATCAGGACGTCTTCCCCCAGCTGTGGGACAGCGATCCGCTGTGCTTGCTGGTACGGCCGATGCCGCAGCTGTGGCTGAAATTCCGCCGTTCCCGCGACCCCCGGGCAAAGGGTTTGCTGGCCTGGTGGGGTCAACGGTCCAGCGCGCGCGCCGGGCCCACAAGTTTGTACACCGTGCTCGCGGCCTTCCAGGAAGCGCTGTACCAAGCCCTGGAGCCCAACCAGGACTGGGACACACATGCGATAGTGCAGAGTTTCGTGCGCAACGCCAGCACCGGCCTGACAGGGCTGGCCTATCGAATACCAGACTTGTACGTGCCCGCCACGGGGCTGCGGACGCACCCGCGCCTCTATGAAATGTTGGTCCGGGTTTACCTCCGGCGCGTGGCTGATGCGCAGGTCGCGCGCTGGTCGCGCACGGTCTCCCGCTACGGCCCGCTCACCCCGCGCTTCGCCCGGGCCTGGGGCTACGCGGCGGCGCGCACGGGGGTCGAGTTCTACGGGTGCGACGTGCTCGACGAGCCGCCCGTGCTCGATTCCAAGCTGCCCCAGCCCCCGCCGCGCTGGCCCGTGGTGCTGGGCTGGGACACCAAGATCCAGTACGACTCGGGTAACGCCTGGGTGCTGGGCTGGTGGCTGCGCAGCGTGCACGAGGCCGGGGAGGGCCGCTGGGACTGGCGCCGCAACCCGGGCTACCGCGAGAATTCCATTTGGTTCGGCGTGCAAACCCTGACGGACTACAACAGCGGCTGGCACGGCGCGTACGGGGACCTGTTACTGACTTCCCTGCCGACCTTCACGCTGGCCAACGGGGTGCGGCCGTTCAAAAGCCTGTGCCCCCGGGAGCTCAAGTACCTGCCACGACGCCGTCTCACTATTGGCGTTAGGCCCGATGAGTTGAAGCAATATAACACCTTTCTACTGCACCAGGGAGCGCCGGCCGTCAGCTCGTTGCGCATCCTCGGACACACCCAGCTTGTATTTAAGGAGGAGTCCGAACACGGCCTGGACCTGTACCTGTACGATCCCAACAGCGACTCTTACCCGACGCCGCCCAGCCTAGCTGACGACTTTTTTCTAGCAATCAGGGACGCCTTCCGCAGCGCGAGCGGCGGCCGGGCCGTGAGGTTGCACAGCGCACAGCAAGGCACGCCGTCTTACCCACCTAGCGATCAGAAGCTGGAGACTACCTGCGCACTGATCTCGTTGACCAGAGCGCTCATGGTTAGTTCCAGCGGCCGCCGCCAGGACCTGTGGTTTGCCACACGCATCCCCCACCCCTGGTTGCTGTTGGTGGCCTTCATGTGGCAGGCCCTGATCATGTGCCCCCGGGCCTGGGAAGATTTAAGCCGGCCGAAGACTGCAGGGCCAGGCCTGGTCACACAGGTTTCTTCCGGCCACTGCGGGCGGCGGATTGTGACACTGGTGGCACATTGTTCCGGCTGTATGCCAACAGGTTGCAGCCTGGCCTCACGACAATGGCTCCGGCCGAGAATTAGCAGTAAAAAAAATGTCCGGGCAAAGCAGACAATAGTCATTTCGGCAAAAAAATTTAAAAGAATGGACAATTTTTAGGGCAACAGAGTTCTTTTGAGTTGAGCAGACCAGCTGACATTTGTGTCTTTTAAACAGTTCGAACCTCCGGCCTAGTCCGGCCAAGATACAAAGATGCCAAGATCTTAAAAAAAAAAAAAAAAAAAAAAAAAAAAAAAAAACTTACGGGCTGTGACAATCCAAAGGACCGACGGGAGGGGCCTGCTTTTTTTTAGGACGCGCCGGCAGCCCGCTCGGCCACTACCGACAACACCTCCTCAGAATGCGAGGTTTCCGGGGGCAGGTCGCAGGAGCGTTTGGTGGTAGGCAACATAAGCACGGCCTGTTGCACTTGGACCACCAACGGGCTGGGGCTTGTCTGCAGCACCCGCCTCTGATTAAAGACTGTTAGCGGCGTGGAGCCAAAATCGGCGATCAGGGCACGCAGCTTGCTCTCGTTACTAGAGAAATGTATCGCTGGCGTGTCGGCATTGGCGGGGCTGCCTACCGGTGGCACCGGTGATTCTGACACGCCCTGCGAGGTCTGCAGATTGACTACGCTGATGAAAGTAAAGGCAGGCAGCTGCGCGGCCAAGCATAGCACCTGCCAGGCAAGTCCTCCAGCACCGCTGCGCAGCAAGCAACCCGTTACTAGCCAGAGCCAGAGCACAAAGTAAGCTGCCGACGACAAGCACCAGCACACCGTGGCGCGCCAAACGACCTCTAGCCTCGTTTGGATCTCCGTCAGCCTGATCTGTTTACTTTCGTGGAGCTCGCACTGATGTGCTGCCAAGAGTCGCATCGCGCTCAGCCTCTTAGCGCTGTGCAGCAGTAGCCACCCACCGTACGCCTGGCTTAGCAACAGGAAGATGTGCAAGGGCGCCGAGCTGCGCAGCGCCCCCGCCAGTAGTACTACCACAGAACCTGCGCACAGGCACAGCCTGGCCCTGCTACGGCACGCAGGATTGCCGCGGGGTGGCCCGACGTAAGCCAGACCGCACGGGTACTGTTCTAAGCAATCCAACCAGCAGTACCAACCCAGCGGGAACAAGGAGGCCACACACAACAACAGCCGCAACGGCTGCCTGACGAACACTGAAATGCAGGCGAAGGCCGTGTGCGCTGTGCACCACGACAAAACCCTGCATAGGATAGGCATGATTCTCCGCAGATAGGATCCGGCCTGAAGCACTAAAGTCAAAGAGACGAGCCAGGTCATGCCACAGACAAAGCTGGTAGCGGTAGCAACAAACAGCTGCGTCACGGACGCTTCGACGGTCGGGCCACAGACCTTGGGCCAAGGCATGAGGCGCGACAAAAAATATGGTCCCACCAACGCCCTGCAAACGGCGCTTTGTTGTCTTTTGCGATGGTACCAAAGCCTTTGGGTTCAGGTTTTAAATGCAGGAGGGCGGGCGGAGGGGGGAGGAGAGGGTTTCGAAAACTAGTCCAACTCAGAAATCTTTCCAACCTTTCTTTGTACTACATTCCGCGCCCTCTCTCCCCCCCTCCCGCGCTTTCTCCCGCCGCCGGCGTTTATTTATTTGGAGTCCGAAATTTCTGCCAAACAACGTTTCAATTTTTTAATGGTATTGTGACTTTTTTAAGCAGCAAACAAAAAAAAAAAGTAAAAGGTCATGCCTGTCTTCTTTTTTACTGCCCAAAGCGAAAAAAGAAAAAGATCCAGATTTTTTTTCTTGGCGCTGGAAGTGGCAGCTTCTTCTTCTTGGTTGTTTGTTTTTCTTTTACCGCCTGCTCAGCTCCGCAATACAACTCATTTCCCCCGACTGGAAGGAGGCGAGGGGGTCGATCCATCTGTCCACCGCACCCGGGATCGTTGCTATGTCTTCACCCTTTCCCAACCGCTCGTACACGTCTGTGTACGTTTCCAGGATTTCTTTCTTCATCTTTTCAAGCTCCGCCTGCAGTTCTGCCAAGGACGACGGACGCACGTCTTCTAGCTCCAGAGTTACGCTGCCCCACTTACGCAAAGAACCACATCTGACCTTCACCAGGTGCTGCGTAAACTTCTCCGCGGCCGTTGGCGAGCTCAGTAGTGCGCTGGTTCGCTCGTTTAACGGATTGGGACCGTTGGTAGTTTCGGTCCGCGCATTCTCTGCAACGATACACACACAAAAACTAGACCATGACAATCTTTCCTTTTTCTAAAGCCTGCAATTCCTCTTTTTTTTCTAACAGTTGTGTTGTTTTCAGAAAGAAATGCATGAGTAGCAGACAGTCTAGGACCTTTCGGGTTGGCCAGAGCAGAGATCGCCTTGTTCTTTTCGACGGCAGTACGCTTCTTGGCTCCGATAGCCCCCACCGGTAGGTTCTGCTTATGCATTTTTCTGGGCGCTTTGCCTCCAGTCGATTTCCTAGCCATGTTCTTGAATCGCAGCGACATTTCTGCGCAAAAAAAAGAAGGAATCAAGAAAAAGGCAGAAAGAGACGAACACAACAAAATAGATACCTGGATAGATGAAACTACAGCGGGAGGTGGATAAAAAACACACGTTTACAAAGGAAAACGTGGGCGCACACACACAGCCGACTGCGACAGAAAAGAGGGCGAGGAATTTGGGAAAAAGAAGAACGGGAAGGAACAGAACATGCGCACACACGACGATACACGCAATTCAACACACAGACACACACACACACAAATTCATACACACACACACACAAATTCATACACACACAATTCATACACACACAATTCATACACACACAATTCACGCACATACACATGCACAAAATCACAAACGTCGTTGAGACAGGTTGTACCTTTGCAAAACGATGCACAAACGATTTGTGAGTGATCCAACAAGGGGCAGTGCAAGGCGGCCCCCCCCCCTTCGTACCATTGGGTTTGCTCAATGGTGCCAACATTGGGTTTGCTCAATGGTGCCAACATTGGGTTTGCTCAATGGTGCCAACATTGGGTTTGCTCAATGGTGCCAACATTGGGTTTGCTCAATGGGCTTTTTTGGCTTAACATGGGCCAACCTCTCGGCAGGGTTGGCCCCCTCCCTTTGTTGGACAAATCGCGGAACAACAGCCGTTTTGCAAAGGTACGCCTGTGTGTCAATGCATATCGTCGTGTGTGTGTGTGTGTGTGTTGTATGTGTGCGATTGTGTGTTTGCGATTGCGTTTGTGTGTGTGTGTGTGTGCGATTGTGTGTTTGCGATTGCGTTTGTGTGTGTGTGTGCGATTGTGTGTTTGCGATTGCGTTTGTGTGTGTGTATCGTCTTCGTGTATCGTCGATTTGTGTATCGTCTTCGTGTGATTGTGTGTATCGTCGAATTGTGTATCGTCGTGTGATGTCGTTTTTTTGCACCAACGATGCCTGCCTCTTTTGGCCTACCAGCATTTCTGTAGTCCAATGGCGTTGCGTCCCGATCTCTACCTGCAAGACGTCACTGGCAGGTTCTGCTGGCCCGTCGCGGAAAGACTCTACCCAGTGGATCCTGACTTGTATTATGCCCAACCAGACAGATTACCTAGGGAGTTCGGACACCTCAATTTCCAAGACGTGTACGAACAGCTCCTTGCCCCCTACGGGTACTACAGAGTTTACAAGAAGAATACTCAAGTGTGGATTAGAGTCTACTGGCGAGGCCCCGCGCCGCTGTACTATTGCGACGAGAACCCAGTGTGCCCGTTGTGTTTTCTACAGCTCAACGAGGTGTGCGAGGCTCGCTGCTGCCAATAAATACACCTTTTCAAACATAAAACAATCCCCTTTCAAGGCAAAAAAACTTTTTAATACAAGCCGTTGCAGTCTTTTCTGTTTTCTCCGTCGGGGGGGCCTTTCACGTTGCAGACAAACGCCTTCTTCACCAAAACAGAATCACTGGGCGTTGACTTCCAGGTGGCTAGTCAGGGCCGCGGCAAAGACCGTCAGAGCCACCAGCAAGAAAACGGTCACGAGCCCGACCCCAAGCCTCTTCTGGTTCCAAGACAGTCTAATTTTGTCAGGGTTTCTTTCCTCGTCTTTCAAGCAAGCTAAAAGGGCTAGCAACAAGCAGATCGAGACCGAGGAAAGACTAAGAGTGGCTATGTAGGCAGCGTCATTCATGCAGCGCACTTCTGTCACGTACGGGAAGTTCGTGGCACAGGGCGTGCTTGGGTCGCAAGTCAGGCGCCAAGACATGAACAGGTCCTGATTGAATCCGCGGAGCAGTCTGACCCGCTTTTCGTACGTACCCCTTTGCTTGTGCAAATGAATGTTCCAGGTCTTTTGCTTGAAAAGCCAATACGAGTTCGGTCTGTTAATCCCGGCCCTGAACTCGAGCTTGGCGTGCGCTACGCTCGCGTTCGACAGCTTATCTAAAGGCAAGGCCAGGCTGTACGACCTCAGGAACATGCAGCTGGGGTAGCGAGAAAAGGGCTCTATCGCACCCAACGTTTGTGGCGCGACCGTCGCTACCGCCGCGCAAGCTAGCAACAACAGAAGCGCCGGCCGCATTTTTTTTTCTAGGCTGCGTTCCTTTCTTTTTCTTTGTAGTTTTGGGGCAAAAAGAAATTTGGCTCCCTTGGGGGGGGGGGCGCGGGGAAACGCGCGCGCGGTGGCCCCCCCTCCCAACTTTTTCCAGCGACTGCCCCCCCCCCCCCCCAAACACACATCCTCTCTCTCCCCCACACACACACATCCTCTCCCCGCCGAAAAGAAAAAGCGGGGGAGACTCTTTTTTAAGTCAAAAGAAACCCCTCCATGTCTGCAGCAGCAGCACCCCGACCGCACAAGCACCGGCGCCTCAACCCGGCAGAGCCGCCCACGCTCTTGACTCTGCCTGCCGACGTCTGGGAAATAGTCTGCGCCCTGGTGGCCGATAACCCCCGCTGGCTCTACGCGGCTTGGTCGTTGGTGTGCAAGCAAGCCCAGAGAGGCCCAGCCCAGTTTGCCGCCCTGCGTCTCAATTCAGACGGCCCCGACGTCCCCGCGGCCCGCTGGCAGGAATGGCAAGCAATCACCCAGCTAACCATCACCGGCACAGCGGCGGCCCGCGTCTTGAGTGCTGTCGGGGGAACGCACGTACAGACGCTGCTGCTGAAGGGCACCATTACCGCGCGTACCTCAGTGACAAGCCTGGGGGCCCGGCCCCTGCCGCCTAAGCTGCAGAACCTAAACTTAATGTTCTGCGAAGGTTTACGGGACGATAGCCTCGCACCACTGGCGCACCTGGCACACTTGCAGCAGTTAGATCTCACTGGCTGTTCCCTGCTCACTTCCGCCGGGCTACGGCACCTAGCCGCCTTGCGCACTTTGCAAAATCTGAATCTGTTCCTTTGCTACCGCATCCAGGACTTCAAGGGTCTCTCTGAGCTCAAGGCGCTCACAGACCTGGTGCTGGGGAGTTGCCAAACATCCGACAGCCAACTTGCCTACCTGCCGCGGAACTTGCAACGCCTGGATCTCAGCTCTAACCAAGCACTCACCGACGGGGCGTTCAACTATTTAGCCAGCCTGGCCGGGCTGCAAAGGCTATGTATTCAAGGATGTCCGGCCATCACTCAAAAGGCGGTTCTTGACTTCAAAGCCCAACGACCTCGGCTGAGCGTTGTGATTAATTAAACAGACACTCCAGAAAAAAGAGCCAGCACCAATTTTTTTTGCTTTAATGTTTTTTTTTAAAAAAAGAACGGGTCTGTGGCAGCATAACCGCCAGGACTTTCCTGTGGCAGCCAAGAATTTAAAAAAAAAGGAGTAGGGACGGGACTAGTATCGAGCGGGTGTGGAAAGGAGAATTGAACCGCTTGGTCCCTTTCAAGGCCATCCTTTCGATGCTGCGCCCTCCTGTAAGACGGAGCACACGCGTCCGCCGCCTTGGACAGGCGTTCGTCTGTCTTCGTAGGACGCGCGTGTCTTGCCAGTGCGCTCGGGGGATCGAACGCGTTGGTCAGCAGCCTCACAGACGAGGAGTGCTACCTCTACTGACGAATTCTCCCACATCCAATCGTCCTCTAGATCTACCATCCGCACTGTCAGAGAAGGGGTTTTGGTGCCAGTAATGCCAGAGTCATGCGTATTGCCGTGGGAAAACGGAAAAAAGTGTAAGGGGGGGAGGGCCACCGCCAATAACGCAGCTGCCTAATTTCAAAAATGGGGGGGGGGGGGCCGGCGGCGCTCTCCCCCCCAGGCGTCGTCTCGGAAGACAAGAATGGCGGGGGGGGGGGGGGGGGGCCTACCCCACAGAACAAATGGTGGGGGTAGAAATGGTGCGACGGCCCCCCCCCATTTCCCCTCTTGCCGTTTCTGTCCAAACCTCTCCCCCCCCCCCTCCGCACACCCGACCGTGCTTTTGCAAAATCACAAAACTGGATGTGGACGCGGCTGGACAGCTTCCTGGCAGCCAACCGAGATGACGTCGATATCCTCGCACGACTCAACAAGCTGCCGACCGACGGCCAAGTTTCGTTCGACGCCGGGCCCCACGTCTACCAGCTGGCGCTGCCCGGCGAACGCTGGCTGCCTCTGCCGGGCAGCGTGTCGTCGCTGTACGGCTCCTTCTTCCCGCCCTTCCCCCAAGAGGCTGCCCTGCGCAGCGTGGCCTCGCGCCGCGGGTGCAGCACCGAAGAAATCGCCAAAGAGTGGGACGCGGGCCGTGACCTGGGCACCAAATTTCATGCCTACGTCGAGTACTGTTCCTTTTTCTGCTTGTCGTTGCTTTTTTTGCTGACACAAGAGTTAGAAGCCCGCGTGGCTTTGTTTGTAGGTACTTCTACAACAGCGTGGAGCCAGCAGTGCCCGAGCTGGCGCCGCATTGTCTTGGTCCGGAGTTTGAACAGTTTTGGCGCTTTCATCGCCGCATTGTCCTGGCGCGCGGCTGGATCCCCTGGCGCACGGAGCTGCTGCTCTTCTCGCGCAAACACCTCCTGGCGGGCTCGTGCGACATGTTGTTTGTCTGCCCCAAGACGAATTGCCTAATTCTGTGTGACTGGAAGCGATCGAAAAAGATACGGAAGGAACCGTTCCGGCGCGGGGAGACGGGGCTCAGGGTCTGCGCGGATATGTTAAATTCAAACTACTGGAAGTATGCCATGCAAATCAATCTGTACAAGATCTTGGTGCAGTGGCAGACGGGCCGACGTGTCGCAGGCGCGTTCCTGGCGTGTTTCCACCCGAACCAGCAGGACTTCGAGCTCCATGACGTGCCGGACCTGCGGTCCAAGGCGCTGCAGTGCCTGGCGATCCGGCGGCATAATCTGGCGCGGCTGCACACCCAGGCCGTGACGGACTGGCTGGCGAAGCCACCGTCCAGCGACCCAAGTTCTGTGCAAACGCACCTGGACTACGTGGACCTGTTGGCGGGGCGCGACGTCGGCCAGCACAAACCCGCTGACCCCGAGTGGCGTGCGGGCTGGCCCGCGCTGTGCCAGGAGATACGTGACGCGACCCAAGTGCAGCTGCGGCCTGGGGCGGCCCCGTTAGACCCGAAGCTCGGCATCTCTCATTAAACCAAAAAGGTTTTGGTACTAAAATCGAAGGCCTGATTTCTTTTAATAACTCTTTTTTGGATCTCGAACGTGCCAAAAAAAACCGGGGCGTAGACCTCGGCCAAGCAAATTCATCCCGATCGAAACGTACTTGCTTGATTAGACAAGGGTGCTTCATCGTCGGAGATCCAGCCAAGACAGTGGCAGAGACGAAAATAGTCGGCACGAGCAACTCCAAAGTATCGAGCGGTGGCCGCGCTGGCAAGCTGCAGTGCGTACCGGTACGCAGTGTGTGCGAACCCCACGTGTACACACACTATCCTGTGCATGCCACACACTCCAGTCGACGCCGTTCGGTGACGTAACGGTGCTGCACAAACGTGCTTTTCCTGGAGGGGACCGACCAGAAACCGAGCAATTGGTGTGGGGGAAGCGGTCCCCGGGAGGGGTGAAAAAAGCCGCGACCTCTTGCACAAACATGTTTTGCTTTCTCTTGTATTGTTAAATGTTACAAAAAAGCAGACGAAGAAAGAAAAGAAAAACTAGACATCAAGAAACAAATCTTTGGCAAGTCTCTCTCTCTTTTTAGTCATGAGCGCTTCCAAACCAGGCGAGGGAGGCCCAAACCCTCTTACTGACATAATGCCTAATGACGTACTGAATGACACACTGTCAGGATTCCTAGCTGGCATAGACTTCGCGACGCTAGCGAGAGTGTCGAAAGAACTGGCAACTTTAAGCGAGGAAGCCAAGAAGAAATTCGAGACCGGTGCGGAAAGCCTTAGCCAAAGCTATACACTAGGTGAGGATGTCATTGAAATGCCCGTCCAGGAATTCAATGACTCGTTTGAGCGGCTTTTCCCTCACCTTCCAGGGCTGTACGCGTACATCCAAGCATACGCAGACGCAGAATGGGGGTCCAAAGTGTCTTTGTACCTCCAACGCGATGGCGTTAAACGCATAGCAGAGTTTGATGGCAAAGATTTTCGCAAGATGGTTTCGACCAACGACAAGATGCTGGAGAATGAGATCAAGAGGTGTATCAAGGAGTTTGCTAGCTTTGAGAATTTCAAAGAGGTGTGTGAGAAATTGAAAACAATCAAGCCTGTCCAGAAAATTAAGACTGTCTGTCCCAGGTGCAAAAAAGACAAGCGTTGAGTCCAGCAGCGCTTGGTTGAGGCCTGTGTGATTCGGCAGATGAGCAATACTAATTTTAAAAAAACAAAAGGAGACGGGAGGAACAGTTTTTTAAGCTGGTCTCCGGCACTAAAAAGAGAATGGGGTGTGTTTTCTTTCCTCCTCTTCCTTTTTTTTGTTTGTAAATACTGTGCAACATAATAAATCGTCGCAAAAGGATTTTTTTTTCTGTGCCAATTTTAATATTTTCCTTCCTTCCTTCCTTCCTTCCGGTTGGGGTTGCGGAGTGTGGCTACGCGCCGCGGCAGGAGGCAGGCAGCCAGTCGGCCCGTTTCCGGCACGACAACTCCAGCCACTTCGGTGCATTGCCCGAGAGCGGGCAGCACGCGCGGTCCGCGCGCTCAGATTTGCCCAGGCACGCCCCGCTGAAGGCCAGGTGGGGCGCTGGTGACGGAGGAAGTGTTCCAGGCGGCCAACGTCTGGTCAGAGCGCCCCGAAACACTTGGTCCCGGCTTGTGCCGCAATTTGCGGTCCTTTTTTGTCCGCGCTGCTGTGCGACACAAGCCGGCTTTTGCGGCCGCGCGTATAGTCTTCCCAACAAATTAACGGGGAGGGGGAGGGGGGCCGCCAGGGGGGGGGGGGGGGGGGAAGACCGCGAGAAAACAGAAAATGGCGACGGGGGGAGGGGGGGGGGCCGGAGAGCAAAGGAGATTGTCCCGACCGCCGAGAAACAGCCGAAGCAAAAAAGTGTTGCTGGCCAGAAAAAAAAAACATAGAGTGTGCACAGAAGGATGGGGAGTGCACCGTCTAGTACTACCGACGACGCTAGCAATACAGAGGGGCCCGCCCGCGCAAGTACAAAAGTGCGCACAGAACTTCGGATCGACTTGACTCGTGACAGGCACGGGGCCGACGGCTGGTTGCGGCTGAAGCTGAGCCCCGCGGCAGTGCTGCGCGGCAGCGCCTTCGTGTTGGGCGCCGGGTGCTTCAGGGCCCGCCTTGTTCTGCCGAGCGCGGCGGATCCGGGCGATTATGCGCAGGAGGCCTACCGAGCGATCGAAACGGACGCAAACGTACTGCGGGTTTGCGCCGACCTGTCGGCCATCCTAGCCCCGGGCCTACGGCTGGAGCTGCTGCCCTGGCAGGGCGATGAGCGCGACCAGGAGTTGGCGACGCTGCGCTTCGAAACCTCTCGGCTTGCTTGTGTTGTGCGGGAGTTGAGCACGCCGCGCCTGCTGCCCATCGAATCAACCGAGCTCGCCCGCTGGGGGCACAGCGGCACAGGGGTGGCCTGCCGCAGGCTGGGGCCGCTGTGCATGTTGGAGGGACACGTGGTCTTTGATAAAGACCGGCTGCGCTTCGAGGATGTCAAGGACCTCCCGAAAGAGAGTGAGAATTACACGAGGATAGGAGCGTTTTGCACCCTGCTGGAGCTGCCTGTGGCGTGGCGCCCCGCGCGGGTCGTAACGTACCCCTTTCCGCCTGGAACCTTCTTTTCACTTTATGTCGATCACAGTGCAATACGACAGGAGAGTCTTGAAGTAGGCACGGACGGGAGGGTTCGCTTGTGCGTCACATGCAACAACACTACATTCAAACAGCTAAGTTCTGGCAACCTTAGGCAAAGGTCCGTCCGGGATGGGGACAATTGCACATGGAAAATGCCGCTCGCGCTTGACCTCGGTGTGCTGCGCTGGTTCATGGCCTAATAATGCCTGGAAATGTAGACATTTAGTTAGGTCCTCGTACCTCGCAACACAACCAGAAACTGGAAAGCAATGAGGAAAAGTGAGGGGGGGGATCCTGGGAGACGACTTGTTTACACTGGACGAGCCCCACGGGCTCGGTCCGCCCCCCGAAACAGCCACTGTTTGCCTGCGTGTCGAGAAACTCAAGCTGGCCCTGACGGGCACACACAGAGGCACAGGATTTCTTCGAGGCCCGCGGCATTCCGCGCAAGTATATTGTTCGCGAACCTTGCTCTGTGATGACTCGTTCCTAGCCTCAACATAACCTAATAATAAAACAACAAAAGTTATTAAAGCAAGGGAGACCATCTATCTCATCAAAAATCTTGGGAGGAAAAAGGGGGAGGGGGCCTTGGCTTTTTTTAGCACTTCCACCCCCCTCTCCCACCCCTTGTTTTCTTGCCGTCGTTATCAAATCCGGGGGAGGGAAGGGCCGTTGCCCGCAAATTAAAGGCGCACACTGTACGCCAAATCCCCCCACCGGCCCGTCGACCGACACTGAATTCTTTGTTGTTAAAATCTGGCCATTGCAACAAATTGTCAACCAAGACTTTAAATGATGCGTGCCGCACTGTGGTGGTGGTGGCTGGCTGCCAGCGCGCTGGCCATGCAGTGCCAGAACAGCAACCAGGTCCTCAGTTGCAACCTAACCCTGCCTTGCAACAAACAATGGAAGACCTTTGTACACCTCAAACCGCGCAACCAACAGCACGGCCAGCATTACTGGCTAACCTCTGTTACTAGACAAAGGTTGGGTCATGTCGACGAGGTAGACATCGTCTACAAGCACAGCGACCCAAACAACGTCATTAGTCTCAAGGCGCAGAGAAAAATGAAATGCCCTCCGGGGCAAGAGCTCAGTCACCCAATAAGCTTCGAAATTGACGGGCTACAATTTGTAAGACGCGGGGACGAGGTGGCGATCTTTTTCCTAGCGTTTTTCATTTTTGTGTTGGCAATTTTCTTCTTTTCTCTAGTGCTCAGTAAGGCTGACTGGCTGGACCATTATAGCTACTTTCAATACTCTGCCCGCTTATTGGCCACGGTGGTGATACTGGTTGTGCTGGCACTAGTTTTGGCGCTGGCCGTTGTACCAACACGACAAGCCGGCCTGTGTCATTTTGAGCTGGTGCAAAGTACCTAGCCACACACACCCCCGGCATCAACAGACCGCGAGCAACAACAAAAAAAGCGCCTAAATCGCCGTGTAATAAAAACCCCCTTGTACTCTTCAACTGATATATTTTTGATCACGTGCCGCACCTTGCGACAAAATCTGTGCCTTGGCCGCAACTAGCGGTCCTTTTCTAGAATTTGTCGACGCCTGCGCCGGGTTTTTTGTGGGGGGGGGGGCCAGCCAAGCAATCGTAGATTTAACTTTCATTCTTTGTTGGGGGAACGCCGGCGGGCGGGGGGGAGAAAATTTACGGGGTTTTTCCCCCCGCCGGGAAATGTTACGTCGCGGCTCCAATTCCCCTCCCCCTCCCTCTCTCTCTTTCTGTCTTTTTTCCTTTCTTTAGCCCGGCCCCCCCCCCGGACGATCCGTCTAGTTGAGTTCCCTCTGGTGGGGTCAAAGGACAGATGAAAATCAAACAACCAAAGCCCTTTTCCTCACACCGTCCGCCCCCCCCCCCCCCCCCCCGACAATCCTGCCCTTTCTTCCCTGACCTCAAGTGGACACCCGGCCCCCCTCCCCTGTTCCCAAACTTTTTCGGTGGGATCCGCACATAGTCTCTTGCCTGCTTCATTTGTCCAAGACATTCAGAAAAAAGCCACGAATCCAGGTACGTACATGGCAACCAGGAAACGACTTGGCGCTAGGGGGAGGTACGGATTCGACCACCAGCTTGAATGAGACAGCTCACTCTCTGGGAAAAGGTGACCAGGCGTCCAGCGCAAACGTCTCGCGAAAGCCCCGCCAACGACCCCCAGCCCAGCCCGCAGCCCGCGAGCCGTGATTCTCAGCCACGAGAAGCCAAGACCAGAGAGAAAAAACGCCGGCTGGCAGACAGTGACGATGCCCAAGCCGAGACACCAACAACCAAGCGACAGAAACGAGACCAATCAATGGCGCTGCCGACTGTTGGGGAGGTTGTCGACCACCAACAGAACGGGCGTGCCTACCAGCTAAGAATGTTAGCAGGCGTTGCTCTTCTCAGCCGAGCAAGCAAACAACCTCACGGCTGGACACAGTGGAAATATGCGTGCTTAAGATGTTGGCAGAACAACGCGGTCGTCGTTATCGCAAAGTTCCGTGTGGATGTGCAGCAACAGCCCCAACTTTGTGGGCGGCATGCAAAGGAAAACGGCTGCCACGAAGTGCGGAATCCCTGTCTAGCCTGTCCAGATGACAGTAAAAGATATGCTCACTTTGCGGACGAGCAAGGGCGCAAAAACCGCCTATGTGCTGAGCACGCCAGAGCCCTCGGGTGCCACGAAGTAGAGAATCCCTGTGCGGCTTGTCCGGAGGGCAATAAAAAAGACGCTGGCTTTGCGGACGAGCAGGGGCGCCCCAAGAAGCTATGCGCTGAGCATGCAAGAGCCCTCGGATGCTACGAAGTGCAAAGGCCCTGCGTAGCCTGTCCGGAGGGAAATAAAAAACATGCTAGCTATGCGGACGAGCAAGGGCACAAAAACCGCCTGTGCGCTGAGCACGCCAGAGTCCTCGGATGCCATAAAGCGCGGAATCCCTGTGCGGCTTGTCCGGAGGACAGTAAAAAAGAGGCAAATTACGCGGACGAGCAGGGGCACAAAGACCGCCTCTGCGCTGAGCATGCAAGAGCCCTCGGATGCCATGAAGTGCAAAGTCCCTGCGTAGCCTGTCCGGAGGGCAATAAAAGACATGCTACTTTTGCGGACGAGCAAGGGCGCAAAGACCGCCTCTGCGCTGAGCATGCGAGAGCTCTAGGGTGCTATAAGGTGCCAAGACCTTGTGCGGCTTGTCCAGTCGACAGTAAAAAACAAGCCAGCTATGCGGACGAGAAAGGGCGCAAACACCGCCTCTGCGCTGAGCATGCAAGAGCCCTCGGGTGCCACGAAGTGCAAAAGCCATGTGTAGCCTGTCCGGAGGGCAGTAAAAGACATGCTACTTTTGCGGACGATCAAGGGCACAAACACCGCCTCTGCGCTGAGCATGCCAGAGCTCTCGGGTGCCATCAAGTGCCAAGACCTTGTGCAGATTGTCCGGTCGGCAGTAAAAAACACGCGGCATTTCCAGACGAACGCGGGCGCCGCAAGAAGCTGTGTGCGGAGCACGCTTTTGCTCGCGGCTTGATCCCCAAGCCAGCGGCAGGCTGCTCGATTGTGGCGTGCAGGCTGTGGGACAGGCTCGAGCAAGCACTGGGCTGCCAGATCCAACACAAGCATTTTGTGAACGGCAGCGGCGTGCCGCCGCAGGGGTCCGAGTACCGAGTCCCGGGCACGAATCTGCGGCTGGACGGCTACGACGCGGCCAGCAACTGTGTGTACGAGTTCCACGGAAACGCGTACCACGGCTTTCCCCCGGGGCGCCCCGAGTATGCCCAAGGACGTTCCTCGGTGAGCGGGCGCCGCAACAGACATTTGTACCGAGAAACGATGGCCCGGATGTACTACCTTCGACAGAGAATGCCCCCTGGCTGCCGTGTGCTGTATGCATGGGAGCACGAGTACGCGAAGATCAAGGACAAGCCGCTGGCCACGGCCGCGTCCATCTTGCACGAGCTGCCGCCGGGCACTGGCGACGATTCAGAGTCCGACGATTCAGAGTCCGACGAAGCACTGTAAACCTCACCCCTCTTTTTTTGGTGGTGCTAACCCCTCCCCCCCCCCCGACTTGTTCCTTTGTTCCTTTTTCTACTTGAATTTTTCAATATTAAAATAAAATCAAAACAAGTCTTTTTTTATTTTTTTGCTTCTAGCCCGACACGTGACACCAGTACAGACAGAGAATAAGTGACATAGCCAGATCATCTTGATTTCCCTGTGTTGTTTTCCCTGAAATCCCGCCAGCTTGGTCCTGGCGCACATTAAGAAGCTGTTCTTCAAACGATTTTAGCATGTCTAGCTTGGTGTTTCTGCCTACCGAAACGTAATTTTGTGCTATCGTCAGAAGGTTTCGTCGTAAGAAGTCTTGTAATAAATGGCATCCCGTGGTCTGACAATTTCTGTTTGTACACAGGCCGATTTTTTGCAGAGTCTCTTTCGACTCTTGAAGAGGATCTCTCCACTCCGTCCAGCTTGTGAGCACGGGGGCTACGTAGCGCTCCAAGAGGAGTCGAACCAGAGTTTGACCTCCGTAGTTGTTTTCGATCCCTAAAAAAACAGCACGCAAAAGAAAACAAGGTTGTCTGCAATTACGCCAAGAAAAAGGATTTTACCTACGACCAGATGACATTCCTCTAGGTCCGGGTGGTCATGCAGTTGGCGGAAGAACGACGGCAACCCTTTCTCAATTTCGTCCCCGGCCGGCGTTTTGGCCAAAGAACACAGGCCGACCACAACTATCTTGCCTTCTTCCGAGTGCACAATAGCAATAGCAGCGGTCTCCGACGCACCGCCGCCCGCGGGATCCACAAACACGTAGACTGTCGGTCTCGAACGAAAGCTCAGGCGCTCGCCCGCACTCTTAACCGCTGCGACGGCTGCTTCTCGCGCTGCCGCGAGCTTCGCGAGCTGTTGGGGGGGCGCAAACGCCCCGACCGCGAGGCGCTTCGAGTTGAGCTTTTCCAGCTCTAGCTCTGGATTTAACACTGCTGCCAGAAACCGTGAGACTGCCGCGCCCGAGAACAGCCCCCCTGAATTCTTGACGATGCTGCCCATGAGCTCTTGGGCGTACATGTGGTCACTGTTGATGAGAGTCTCGGCTCGTCGTTTGCCCCCCGCTAGCCAAGACGGCATCAGGTGTGAATTGTGATTACAAGCGCAGATGGTAACCAGCGGCGAACCGGTCAGGCTTCACCAGGGCACGCCCGTGACGCTGGGCAGGCACTTGATCCCGATGCCTACATGACCGTGCAGACCTTGGGACACAGCTCGCAGCAGTTGGAAGCGAGGGCGGCCTTCACCAGCTCCCAGATGACGTCGACCACGGGCGGGATCAGCTTGTCCACGTTGTCGTCGGGACACAAGTCCACGAGCACGGAAACGAGGATCTGCTTCTTCTCCTCGCCCGTATGGTTAGTATAGAGAGCAAGGTATTTGACCCCGTGAACAATGAGCTGCGGCACTGACTGCCAGCTGAAATCGCTGTATGTCCGCTTGAGCTCGAGTGCGAGCTCGTGCGAGGTTACAGTGATGGACTCTTGCGACGAGGGCATCAGCCGTTGTTCGGTCTTACGTCTTTGCAACATGATTCGTTCTTTGTTTTGTTTGCGCCATAAGAAAAAAAATATCCTCTTTTCCTTTACTATTAAAAGAGGAATGGCCTTGCTGAAGCTGGACAACCGGCAGCTGAACGAATTATGGACACTGAAGAAAAACTGCTCGTGCCGGAAGAATCGCGGTTTTGTCTCTTTCCCATCAGGCGTCCGGACCTGTATTCATTCTATGAAGCTTCCCTGCGCTCGTTCTGGACGGCAGACGAGCTTGATCTGAGCCGGGAACAGGCCGATTTCAAGAAATTGAGCGCGGACGAGCAGCATTTTATTAAGATGGTGCTGGGCTTTTTCGCCTCGAGCGACGGCATCATCCAAGAAAACCTGGCCGCTAATTTTTTGGCCGAAGTGCAGTTCAGTGAAGCGAGACTTTTTTATTCTTACCAGATCTTTAATGAGGCCGAACACTCGCGGACCTACAGCCTGTTGATCGACACGATCATCAGCGACCAGCAAGAGAAGGACAAGTTGTTCAATGCGATCACGCAGGTCCCGACCGTCGCACAAAAAGCCAAGTGGGCGCTGCAGTGGCTCAGCCCGGCCCGGTCTTCGTTTGCCGAGCGCCTGGTGGCGTTCGCTTGTGTGGAACTTGTCCAGTTCGCCTCTTCTTTCGCCTCCATCTTTTGGCTGAAACAAAAGCACCCGGCCTTGCTGCAGGGCCTGTGCACCAGCAACGAGTTTATTGCGCGGGACAAGACGCAGCACGGCCTGTTCGCGTGCCACTTGTACAAGCACCACGTGTCGAACAAGCTGCAGATGTCGCGTATTTTCCAGATTGTGGCCGGCTGTGTCGAGGTCGAGCGGAGGTTCATCAGCGAGTCGCTGCCGGTGGCCTTGCTGGGCCTGAACGCCACGCTGATGGAACGGTACGTTGAGTTCGTGGCTGACGGCCTGCTGCAGAACTTGGGTCTGAGCGAAAAGCTGTACGGGGTGGCCAAATGCCCCTTGCGCTTCATGGAGCAGCTAGGCGTGGTAGGCAAGACTAACTTTTTCGAGAAAAGAGTAAGCGAGTACGCGCCGGCCAAGGAGCCCGAATGGGGCCTAGACCAGGACTTCTAGCCATTGATGGTGTCAGGCATCTCTACGACCGTCTCTTCTAGTGCCATTTCGGCCTCGACGGCCGCGTGGGCAGCAGACTCGGCGGCCGCCTCCGCCTCCTCTTCTTGCTGGATCAACTGCTTGATCTGCAGGCGTGTCTCCCTGCAACCACAGACCTTTTCACAAAGCGCAATCTGCAGCTGTAACTTCTCTCGCTCTACGGCCAGGATCCGGCGGCGGGCTAGGCACGTGGCCAGCTCGTTCTCGTTCTCGGCTAGTGCTTGTCGCAAAGCGTCCATTTTTAATTAAAAAATACAGACTCGAAAGAAAAAAAAATTAGCCCGGGATCTCGGTAATAGCCACAAAGCCTCTTTCCCAGACTTGTGATCCGACGTTTGCCATGTAGTTTACGCCAGTTGCTGTACCTCCAGTAACCTCGATCCAGATGTACTCGTTCGCGGCCACTTCTACTACGCCAGACAGATTCACTGTCGTATACTGCCCGTTGAAAGAAGTACCGTTGCTAAAGGCAGAAGAGTTCAGCCAGCGCACCGACGCGATCGCCACGTTGCTGGCCGGCCTGCTAGCGCTCTTCTCGACCCAGGCCTCGGCGTTCATGGGACTGCTAGTGGCAGTGTTTTTGAATTTGATGCAGACATCAACGAGCCATTTCCTGGTCATGCCCGAAGTGTTCTGGAACGTGGTGTAGCTGGTAGAAGCGTTGCCTGAGTTGCTAGTCAAGCGAGTGATATTGCCGAAGGAAGGCGCGATTCTCACCGTGTTGTCGTAAGTCATGACCCTGGTAGCACCATTAGCAAAAGTCAGCGCGGTTTCGCACAGCCAGTGGCCGTAGTCCCAGGTGCCTAGCTCGAACTCGCCGAGGTCGTTGATTTGGAGCACGCGGTCCGTGCCGGCGGAGGGCAGCGCGGTTGGCAGCTTCAGCGTGTTTTTGCCGCACATGAGCGAATCCACGCCCGTGAGGCCAGTGGCATTGACCGACACGCCCTCGGACTCAACGACGGGCGCAAAGGTCCCCACGACGGACGCGGCACTCGAATGTACCGAAGTGACAATAAACCGGTGGTAGTAATAGAACGCGGTCGAAGCGGGCGCGCTCGAGTTCAGGGTCTGTGACGTCGTGGTAAAAGAGAAGTTACCTGACCAGACCAGTGTCCAGGTACTGCCATTGTCCGACCCCGCCTATGTGAAGCTTTTGGTTGAGGTACTGAGAGTAACTCCGTTGGTCAACGCGAAGCTCGTGATCCTGTACCGGCGCCGCTGGTGCTGGAGCGTAAAGTACTCGCCGTACACGTTGCTGCCACCCACGTTGGTAACAGCGTTGTTGGTTGTGTTGATACTCCCGTCCGAGTTGTAGTTGCCGAGGCTAGTCCAGCCATTGGCAGCGACACCATCGAAAACTCTATAGCTCTCCTGGCTTACTTGTGCGGAAGAGTGGCTGAGCACCCAGTTAGGGTCCGTGGTAGGCGTATAGGCCGACATGGAAGTCCAGGTCGGCAGCGCCACCGAGCCAGAAGTCACGACCGTGGTGTAAGTGCTCTGGGGCACCATCTGCCCCGCAGAAGTCAGGCTCAGAACGGCAGTCTGGGCCGGCGCGGAGGCTAGCTGAGTGAATAACGAGCTGGCCGCCCCTGTCGCTAGCTGGCCGCTGGAATCAAGGGTCACTAACGCAGTGCTACCAGGCAGGGCGGTCGGTAGCTTGAGTGCAGAGGAGCCAGAAGCCGGAGCTGAAAGCGTACTAGTGCCTCCCGCCCCGCTGAGAGACAGTGAGCTGGCCGCCCCTGTCGCGAGCTGGCCTCCCGGGTCCACTGTCACTAACGAAGTGCTGCCAGGCAGCGAACTCGGCATCTTTAGCGACGAAGCACCCAGCGCCCCGGCCGGTGTTAGCGACACCAGCGACGTCGCCGCGGGAGGGTCCGTGTTGATTGTCAGTGCGGTCAGGAAGCCTGTGTTGGTCGCGGTGCTGGCAGCGAGAGTAAGTGAGGCGGACTCTGGCACGAACGTCGGCACGAGGCCACCGATCTGGCAGCTGGAAGTCACGACGGCTTGAAGCTGCTCGAACACGAGCTTGTGGTACTTGTAAGCGCTGTTGCCAGCAGAAGGGGTCAGAGTGTTCAGTGTGTACCAGCCCCCTGCCAGACCGGTAAAACGGTTCAGGTCGACATAGGTTGTGTCGTTATCGGAGCCCTGGAGCAACACCTGCTTGGGTGCCAGATTGCCGGTGAGGTTATTTGCGTTCCATAGGGCAATAGAGGACAGGTGATGCTTGCGCGGGTTGAATATCTTAACCCACTCGCTGCCTACGCCGTTGACATAAGTGTTAAAACCGGAGGCCCAGTAAGAAAAGGCGTCGTTCAGCACAATCCTGTCTACCCGGTAGTCAGAGTTGGCGTTTGAGGTAGAAGACGACAGGGTCCACGAATTCGCGGTCGCCAAAGTGTTTGAAACGGTTGTCCAGCTGCTGTAGGCGGTCGGCCAGACTGGTCCTGTCACTTCGGTCGTCGGTTGCTGTGTGTGACTGAGCTGGCCACTGGCGCCGATAGTCACTAGTGACGTGCTGCTTGGTAGAGCGGTCGGCAGCCTGAGCGAAGAAGAACCAGAAGTCGGAGCGGAAAGTGTGCTGTCGCCGCCTGCCCCCGTCAGCTTGAGCGTCGACGAGTTCACGAGATTCGCGAGCGACACTTGGTGGGGGTTGTTGTAGTTCGTCGTGTGTGAGGTGAAGGCGGTAGTAGTAGGAGCTCCGACCTGGGCGGCCGTGACTTGGTGAGGGTTGGCGTAGTCTGTCAAGTGACTGCTGAGGCCCGGCGCGCCGTCACTCGCCCATCTCACGCCCCCGTCACCGTTTTTTGAGGACGTCGCCGTTCTGTCCGGCCCCCGGCAGCACAAAAGAGTCAGTCGAGCCATCGAGCCGGCGGCGCTTGTTCCCCCGGCCAGAGTCCATTTAGTTTACTAACTCAACAAGAGAAAAAAAGTTTTTAATTATTTTTACAGAATCTCGTCTAGGAAATTGTCGACGAAGCGCATCCGCTCCGTCCAGGTGTCTCCGCCGGGGACGTCTCGCGCGGGGTTGATGCAGGCGCCATCGCCATAGGGTCTGCAGACGAGCGAGGCCAGGTCCTTGGGGTCCCTCTTTTTCCGGTCCCCGTCCAGTACAGCTGGCCTTCAAAGAAGCAGGCGCCACAGGTAGGACAGACTGCTAACATCTCGTAATTAATAGAACCAGAGGAAAAAAACAGTTTAATTATTTTTTTACTGCTCGGCCAATAGCACACGGACACGCTGGAAGAACCCGAGGAGACGCCTGTTTACTTCCTCCTCTACTTTCTTCCAGTACCTGTCCTTGCTTTCGCGGATGATAGGAATGTCCTTTTCGTATGCAGACCTGTCGTGAAAGTAAGTGATGCCATAGCGACGGTGTAAGCGGTCCCACATTTCCGACACCTCCATCCACGGCTCACACCGACCAAGCCCGGGCACATGAAGAGGAGGCAGAGACATGTGCTCGTACATGTGCTTATGTACAGACAGGCCCCAGCACTTATACTCATACCCACCGGCCTCTAACGGCTCATGATAGACTGGATTGACGTATTCCCCGACCATGCCCACGAGCGCGGCCGGCATGCCAAGCTCCACTTCCAGCAGGTACAGACCCCTGTGCTCGGCGGCGGTCAGATCGGCCACGGTGCCCATCAACGGGTCCTCAGCTGGTACCGTCATTACCAGCTGATCCAACAGGGAACATTCCATACAACCATATTCGTCAAGGAGCATCCAACGACCGCCATGGCCGTTGTCGTCCGTACTGGTCCAAGCATAGAGAGACCGGTCTGATATGTCGACCAGTTCCCTCAACGCCAACAAATCTGACGACATTTCACTGAACGTAACCTGTGAGCATACTTTTCGCTCGATAAAGTCATCGTAAGCTCGCTTTGCCTTGTCGGACATCTCCGGTTGACGAGCGATGGTGCGTGTAAGCGAAGGCAGTTCCAGGCGGCGTCGCTTGCGATTCTTGCCGTCCGTATCAGTGGTTGTTCGTCTTTTTTGCAGAGCCAGTAACATCGCAATGCCTTCTGTGGCGGCGGGTGGCACCTAAAACACGAAAAAAATCAAAACCACAGAAAAGAAAGAAACTGTAGCGTAATTTGCGGCCGCACTGAAATTTTCGCGAAAATTTAGCGTGTTTTGCGGCGCGGTAAATTTTCGCAAAAATTTCACTGATTTTGCGGACCAAGGGAAATTTCGGCAATAGCTTCGTGCCGGCTCAAGGGACTTCCTGGGTTTGCTAAGAACCCAGGTCTGAGCTCGACACGACTGGTCTGATGAGGTCGAGGTCGGGGCACGCGCCGGCACGGTCTGGCGACTGCCTTTTTTTCCCGTATCAATGCCTTTTTTGTCCGTATCACCGAATTTCGGCCATATCACTGGAGGGACAAAAAGGCAATACGTGCCTGAACCTGCCAAACGTGCGCGTGCCGCGACCTCGACCTAAGCTACCCTCCCAGGGAGTAACGGACGCTCACAAAACCACCCCACAACCCGAGTCGGCCCCGACCCAGGAAGCACTCCCCAAAAAAATGCGCCGAAAAATTGCCGCCACCGCCGCCACCACCGACCGTCCCCGTCCCCCCAAGCGCGCGCGCCGCGTCCTGCCGCGCGGCCAGCTGAGCGCGCTCGCCCCGCCGGTTGCCTACGTCCCCGCCCCCTGTGACCCGGCCGCCGTGGCCCAGCTGGACGCCGACCGACCCCCGTGCAAGGACGTCGACTGGTACGCACTGCTGGTCGAGGCGGCTGCCCGGGGCCTGAACACCACCGACCGGCGCCTGCGGCTGACCGCCTCGCACTATCCCTGGAGCCCGCTGGCCATTACCGCGCTACAGCCAGAGGAAGCGCCACTGCTCTCCCTGCTGGACCTCGCCTTGCTCCGCGTGCCTACCGACCCGTACCGACCCGCCAGCTGGGGCGTGCCCGACCTGCCACTGGAGCTGCAGACCGGACACGCGGCGCCCAGGCTGTTGGATCTCTACCTACCATCGGTCTTGACCCAGCTAGTCTGCGACTATCTACCGACCCCTGCTTACTACAGTCAGCTCCCCAAGGGGGCCCTGGCGGGCCTATCCAGCGACGAGCGCGGGGACCTCTACGACCTGATCCAAAAGTTGTGCCCGTTCCACTCCTGGCGGGACGGGTACGGCGGCCGGGGTAGGAAGCACGAGGCCCTGGCCAACAACCCCGTCATCCACAGGGCGGAATTTCAAAAAGAATGGCTGGGACACCACTGCCCCGGGGTAGAAGACGAAGATGAACTGATGTACGTCGTCCCGGACTATTCCACCGAAGCCTGGCGCCTCTACCAGCGCTACGAGCGCCTGTACTGGACCGCGGTGGAGGACCGCCTCAACAGGCGCCTACAGACTGTTTTCCAGCGCCTAGCAAGAGATCTCAGCGCCTTGTAACCGTTCAATAAAAACACGTTCTGTTATTCCTGTTATTCTTAGCCCCCCCCCTGGACCAGCAGTCGCCAATAGGGAGCGGGGCGGTGCACCACCAAATTTTTTTTCGGCCGCCGAGACCGACTATATACATAAACCCAACTACCCCAAAAGTAAAATAGTGGTACCACCCGGCGCCTCGTCACGTCGTATAGAGAGAGAGAGAGAGAGAGAGAGGCGGAGTGAGAGAGGGAGGGCAGTCCGGCGACTCTCAATGCGACTAGCAGAGAACGTGCATAGTCGCCACCAAAATTTTTTTGGGGTGGAAGCCGTAACTA
>WBZZ01003109.1:62500-63554 GCA_019918135.1 Paulinella micropora | reverse complement strand
TTCGAGACACAACCTGCGCAGGGCCTTGGGCGCGTTCTGGTAGCCACAGTCCGCGTACAGCCTGCCGCCTTTGCAGTCTTTGCCGTAGGTGTAAATAACTTCCATCCCGCCGTCGGCATTGCAGGCCGCGTGCAGTCTCGTCAGGAATTGTTTGTAGGCCGGGTTGAAGCGCTTGTTTTCCGCCAGCAGGGACAGCTTGGACGGGTCCCCCGTCTCGAACAGAGTAAGCATTTCACGCCTGTACCTACCAGAACAGACATCTAATAAAAATTTGGATGATCGAAAAATTTTCGCGAAAATTTCACGTGTTTTGCGGGCCAAGTGCAAAAATGGCAATAGCTTCGTTCCGGCTCAAGGGACTTGCTTGGTTCTAAAAAGAACCAAGTCTGAGCTGGTCACGACCCGACAACTGGTCTGCCGAGGCACGCGCCCCTGGTCCGGCCGGCTCCTGTTCTGGTCGGGCCGGCACCTGCCTATCGACAATTTTTATTAAATTGTTTTTTATTGGCGAAAACAACCTCCCCCCCCCCCCCTCCCCTCTCCAGTGCCGATCTGCCGAAACGACCCCCCCCCCCTCCGGTGCAGGTTCAGAGGGAAGGACCACCCCCCCCCCCCACCGGAAAACAAAATGTTATTTCACTCACCCCCCCCCCCTAAAATCAGTTGTCGTCAATAGGGGGCGGTACACCACCTGCCGCACCTGCTGCGTTTTTGCCTTTTGGTGGCTACATCCCTCTCCCCCCTCACCACCCCAACCCCCCTCAACCACTCAAAGTCGAGGCCAGTCGTTGGAAATTTAATCTATACAGCGAATTTTTAACGAATGGTCCAGACTTCACGGGGTGGCACCACTCCGCCTCTTCCCGGGAATTCAAAGTCGGGGCCAGTCGTTGGAAATTTAATCTATACAGCGAATTTTTAACGAATGGTCCAGACTTCACGGGATGATGCCACTCCCTCCGCTACTTCCCGGGGATCCAGCCCTCTTTTCCCACCCACCCGCTATTCCCGTCATTTTTTCCGCCTCCTGGACCAGTCGTTGCCGCTCAGACAC
>WBZZ01003109.1:0-57500 GCA_019918135.1 Paulinella micropora | reverse complement strand
CAGTCAAGAGAATCAAAAAATCATTTTTGCCGCCACAATCTAGGTTTTCACATCAATGACTTAGAGAGATTTCCCAAATGAAAATCTCAGACTTCCACGGAAGTTGAACACCAATGACTTAAACTTAAAGCCACCTTCAAGTACATTGTACATTTAACTTCAAGTGTCGTCTAACAGCTACTCACAATCTACGTTCAACCAAGATCGTACTTTGCAAACCAAGCCTGAGCCTGCAAACCAGTAGAAATCAACGTAAATAAACGAAGAGATCTCTCAGCTATTTACTGGTATTTCACCTACTCTTAGGAGTTAGGGCTGTTTGCAGCCATAGAGTCTTTTAATAAGAGTTCGTTGTGTATTTATCCCTTGGGGTTGTATTCAAACTCACAATTCGTATTTTCCTTTCAAGTGGAAACTGTACACACGAGTTCTGTGTGCTCTGTCGACAGATCGATTTGAAAGCACCTCCTACAAGGAAGGTACTACTCAACGAACGTGGAAGATCAGAGGTCATCAAAAAGAACATATGTGGGACAGATCGTTCGCCTGTCTTTGCATTTTTGTGTAGTATTTCTGTTCTTCCACACTCTATACAGTCGACCAACACAGTATGTGTTTGGTTTTTGTTTGTGTTAGGGTCAGCCCCTTATCACCCAGCAAGATCATCCTCTTTGCTGCTCATCGTGCTCTACAAGTGTACCAACGCTGCTTGGCCTACCCCTGGTGACGTGGAATGTTCGCCAACTCACGCCACGATGATCCCCTGTCGCGTATTCGGGAGCACAAGAGGAAATGCTTGGACCCTTTTACCATACTGGGCGTCTACCATGGTCTTCTGCCTTCTGAAAAGAAGTTTCTGAAGGAAGTGGAGGAAGGGAAGTCTACTCCTCTCACTACGGACCTCTCGTGGACGCAATCAACGCAGTTCAAAGAGGATTTATTAACCAACTACTCTGGTGAATACAGGAACGTTCTACTCAAGGCAATCAAGGACAAGCAAACAAATTTGCTTCATCTACCATTGGTACCGACACCATCCCTCATGCTGATGTGCAATCCCAACGTGACGGCCGACGACATCTACCAGGAGTATTTGGGACCTACGGGCTCTGCAGCTCAACAGGAGGCTCTCTGGAACCAATTGGTTATTCTCATCCCTCTCGAGGTATATGTTAATCATTTACCTATGTCGACTTCGATGCCTGGAGCACCTGGATCACTTCATGGATTGGTACTTCCAGCCCCTGCAAGCACCCCAGTTACCGTGCCTCCATCGACCCTGATTGGTTTGACGCCAGCAATAGCCCTGGGAAGTATTCCTCCGGGACCTACACCGCTGACTCACCCATCAACGAGCCCCACTGCGCCTACTGCACCATCAACGGCTGCAACATCGCCCCCCGTAGCTACCCCATCGATGGCCTTTACTCCAGTTACGATGCCTGCAAGTGCAACAGCCATAGCCCCCATTGGTAGGGTACATCCTATCACCCCTGTCGGTCTGTTTGCCCACCCTGGAAGTCTAGCAAGTGGAGCGACACCCCTGCCACAGCGCGTACCGCATCCATCACTGGCATCCATCGTGGCATCTCGCCCACCTGCCCCATTGGTCAATCGAGCACTGTCCATGACTGATTCAGCTTTCACGTCACCATTTCGACCGATAATTGGCTCTTGTGGACCCAGACCGACTTTGGCTCCATTGACAGCAACTCCGACTGATTCATCAGGTTCAACCCTCGCTACATCGACGCAGGCACGCCCAATGCCTCGCATTTCGCTGGGTACATCATTGCAAGGTAATATAATCACACTAAGCCCTCTCGTCTGCATTGTGGAAGAAGCTTACCCGACCCTGCTCGCTGGTGGTACGAACCCTCCCGTGGAAAACCAAGGTGGAGCTCCTGTGACTGCAACAACCGGTAATGCAACAGTGGCGACTCCGGCTCTCACGAGCTCGTCATCAAGCTCATCTTCAAGCCTGGCATCGAGCTCAACATCAAGCTTGCCTGCAGGTTCGTCACCTGATCCATTGTCTGGTCGACGATTGCGACTCAGCCACCGGCCCCTTCGACGGAGAATGGCCCTCCGGGGACGGCTACACCATCCACGCCATCTTCCGGCAATGACTCCTCGTCAGCATCGTCGACAACCAGAGTCCTGCGATCGTCCACCTTTGCAGGTACCACCCCGCACGCTGCACATGATGGCCCGAGTCCGATCCCTCTTCGTGATGACACGCCCGCCCACCGCGCCGGGACATGACGTTGCTACTCAAGCCGGCGAACTTGCATTCAACCTACAGCTGAACAACTTGTCAATGCTGTTGGCATGCAACCGCATCATCGATACGGTGAACAAGTGGGGAGACAAGACTGCAATGGCCCTCATGGACGCATACTGGACTCGGTACATTCGTGTCACTGACGAACGCACCCGCGTCTGGAGCATCATCCCGTACATGCTCATGGAATATTTCATGGAGCTGTTCAGGGGACGACTGGACAAGGGAGACACGAAGCGACCAGCTCTGCAAGCCCTCAAACTTCGACGCTTCAAGAAGGAAAGCCTCGCAGGATATGTAAATCGTTGCATCACAAGCTACGAGACGGCCCATGCAGCTGGCTACCAGACAGCCGACTTCAATCAAGTCCGCGATGTGTCTCGGATGCTTACGCCCATGGAACGAGAGCGATAGACCCTATACGCCACCGAGATATTTAACGCAATTGGTGTTGCATGGCCCCGCGATCTCACTGACCTTCTGCCCTGGACCAACTCCCTCGATCTCCATTGCATGAAGAATATTGGCCCTGGATGGAAAGTACTACGAAGCCCTCGTCGGCCGCCACATGCAAGCGACTACGGGAGCGCCCTCCTCGTCCGACGCCTTCCACCTTCTCCCGTGATTCAACCGTCAAGGTCGACACTCGTCAGAAGAAACCGCGTAGGACGCAGCAGGAAAACAAGGAGAACAAACGCCCTCCTCGTCAGAAGCGCAAGGCTGATGCCATGTCGATGGCCCAACCGGCTGCATCACCGGATCGTGGACGCCCTAACAAGCGGACTAAGACGGACAAACCAGCCCCGACTACGAAGAAGACTGCAACACGCCCACCCTTCACCAAGGCGAATGCGATTGCCATCCTTCGAAGAAATCGTCGATGGTTACGGCCGCCACCAAGTCCGCCCCGACCTCCCCAAAGCGCCCACCCTTCACCGGGATTCCATGCGCCTACTGCAAGGAACATAACCAGTTCCTCAAGCCGAATCAGACCCCGAAGCACTCGCTTGAACCATGCAAGCTGCGGCAACAGCGAGGATGAAGGCAAGCATCCGCCACGCGGAAGCAGCCACGGGCTTTCCGCATGACGACACGCGCGGCGTCTCAGGAGTCACGACGTCTACTCCGCATTTCTGCGACCCCGACCGTCGTCTGCGGGAATATATACGTACGCAAATCATTGCGCCCGTCCCCGGAAGAAGACATCATCGGTAAGACTACATGCGTTCTAGACTCGGCCTGCAACTGCAAGGGCGTAGCCCTCCTCGACTGGGTAATACACCAAGAACTTGAGATCGTGTCGCTCCCACCCGTCGACGCACGCTCATCTGTGGGTTGATGCTACTCTTTCTGAAGGCATTGAACTTTTCGTCTCGGCCACGCCGACGTCTCCGCTTCATGCCATCACGATATATATCTCGAGCCACCTTCCCGAAGGAATGAACCTGCTTCTCGCCAACGAGGTCTCGGCCCAGCGCAACCTCTCCATTGACGACACGCAAGCTATTCGGCCCACGGACTAAATGCCCCTGAATCCGCCTTCCAAGCAAATCGTCTACGAGACGGAGTTCCATCTCCTCGAGACGCCACTTCAAGTCGGTGATTTACAACTTGCTATGGTTAGCTACGACTTTAGCCCTACAACGCTGGCGAAAGAGACGTCCTACCCGATAGTCAAATTCAACAAAATCATCGACCGCCGTCCCAAACTGCAGCTCCTGCAGCTCCCTACGAACTCCCACGACCTTCTGTCTACTTCGAACGCCTACCTCGATGGCCGCCAAGTCAACCTGTTCATGTCTTCACGTAAAAGAAGACCTTGCGACAGCAATGTCGGATGGCCGGTTCGCAATGAAGAAGACGATGAAGACGAAGACGAAGAGGCCAGTGAAGAGGTCGAGGAGGTCGAGGAGCAAGACAAAGAAGCAGCAGAAGCAGCTGAGGACGACGAAAAAGGCTACGATGACATAGATTCTGTAGAAGAAAACGAAGAAGTCAAACTGACAGTCGAAGTGGTCAAAAACGAGAGCGAACGGGACAGCGAGAGCCAAGCCAGCCATCCTACGCCCAACTCAACACATCACCCATCGCGCCCGAGGCGGAAATTTGGAATCGAAGAGACCGGGTACTCCTTCCAAACGACAGAAACTGGAGGCCTCCCCAACTCCAGAGGAGTCTCCAGCTTCAGCTGCTGCGACAGCCACGCCTTCCACGAGTGGATCGGCCCAGGGATGGAAAGACACGCCTCCCTCTCAAGTGGGAAATACATCGAATGCCTCTCAGATTGGAGTTAGCCCTTGGCGTCTATCAGCTTGGAAAAGGGAAGACGCACTGGCACGACAATACCTCGCTCAACTTCGAGGCAAGCCTTCGAATACGAGACGCTCCTTGAGCTATCGGGCATCACCATCATCATCATCATCATCATCATCATCGTTAGTGCCGCCTGCTCCGACTTTGACTACGCCATCTACAGCCGCCTCTTTGGCGCTTCCTCAAGCTCAGTCTTCGTCATCATCGTCGTCATCAGCACTACGAGTGGCGGCGCCTGCGATCGCAGATTGTATGCCGGCAAGACCAATAAGCGACGGCCTTGCTCGTGACCTCAAACAGGGTCAGGGATCACTAGTTCCTCGATTGCCGCTCCAGACCAAAGCATGTGCTCCGGCCCCGGACCCCGAACCCGAGGAACCCGAGGCAGCCGAGCCATCCCCCATAGGAAGTCTTCGGCCCATCGGCATATGCATCCGACTACGGAGGGTCACTACTAGTAGGCCGTCCCGGCTTGCAAATGTGTCCCCCAATGTCGGACGCGGCCCCCTACACGAATACCCGAGCCGCAGACTCGCGGGATTCGAGGCACCGCCAATGACACCAAACGCCCGTCGTGCAATCGGAGATCCCTTTCGACTTGGACGAGCTGAAGTCCTGACTCCAGTCCCCACTTTACGCGCGGGTCAGACCACAACAGACGTATAAGGAGGCCCGACCGGTACCATTCGTATGGATACCTCCAAGCTGTATCCCCGAACGCAAAGAAGAGGAAAATGCCTCTACTACGGACGAGGACTTGTGGATCGTCAAGGAAGTATACGCGAACTACTTCCCAACCATGGGATCCGTTTGCTTCGTGGGCACATACCCCAGATGTCCACACCTCGGTTATTGGATCCCGGAACAAATGATCACTAGCCAAGGACTATGGCCCGACAACATCATTCCAGAAAGACGCCACGGTTGGGACTACCCTCGAGTGGAACGATCGTTGCTGCGCACGGCAGAAAACTCCCGTGGGACTTACCAAATCCCGCCACTAGAAAATGACATCCACTGGAGATCTGCGGAGCAGATGGTCTTCCCGTACACGGACCACTACAACTTTATCGCCCACCCGCTCCTGGCGCGAACTTTCCTCCCATGGACTGCAGCACCGAACCCGGCTTCGAGTTCATCCTCGAGTTCGTCCATGAACGCCTCGTCAAGCTCGGCAGCAAGCTCATCGTCAAGCTCATCAGCAAGCTCATCATCGAGCACAACTTCGAGCACAACTTCGAGCACAACTTCGAGCACAACTTCAAGTTCGTCCTCGGACTCGACATCGAGCTCGTCACCCACTACGGCGCCTCCACGCACCCGCGACAGTCAGATCTACTTACGTACTGACCCTCGCCAGATGTATGGGAACACCCCTTGGGGTGGCTCTGATATCGAATTTGGTGATGCCACGTACGGCCTCAGTCGTGACAAACCTACGCTCCTCATGCAACGCTACTGGCCTCCTCGCAACATACCTCATGAGATGGACCATTCGACATTCTCCGACTTCACGTTGGGAATGGGTCTTATCGACGGCGGCGCGATTGCAAGACACTGCGTCGTCAACACGGAAGCCCTCTGCCTAGTCAGAGTTAACGCGTACGCCAACGCCTCCTTCAGGACGAAACAGTGGTCCAGGAGGTACTCACAAAGGAGACCGTGGAAAAGATCCTCAACCATCCGAAAGGCGCAAGCGCGATGCATGGATTTTTGAAATCCCCTTTGAAGGCCACCATCTTCCATTTTGGCCCGGCACATGGACGAAGTACTGCGCAACTTCTGTGTACAGCCCTCGTTGGCCACCAAATGGAGCCTGCCGGAAACGTGGATTATTTCCACACCGGTATGATGTATCATCCGGAGCGACCGTGGGGATACAAAGCGTCATCGTACTTGGGACCAATTGTCGGTAACACCCCGAGAACAGCACCCCGAAACACCATTATGGACGCGCTTTCTGAAGGTGAGTTGCTTTTCCCGTGGAGTTGCATGGAAACCCCGTCTACAGGCCAATACACCATGGCTCCGGGATTCGGCACCGCATTATACCAACGCTACTCCTTCAAGTTACCAACACGAGAACGCTGTTTCGCACTTCAGCACTACTTCCACCGACTCCCTTGCATTGATCCCATATGGCTGATCACTGCGACGGACTCTTACTACGACATCCAAAATGTATTAGTGCGCGAACGCAGCTACCTCTGCACGGTCGACCTCCCGCGGAACTATTTCAACCATAGCTCCCTGTCCATCTACTACATGAATAGGCGTGACGAAGAGTTCTTCGGCAATATCCTCCAACACAATTGGGGATTCTGTGGATCGATCCAGTTTGGGCACTGTTGAAGGTATTTAGTAAGGTTAGTGCTGTTTCGGCCTCCTAGTGACCATGTACCTTTCTTGACTGTTATTCCTCTCGTCAAGACGCCTCCCACATAAAATGGCCCACTACATTTTACTGGAAGCGATACGACAACGTGGAGTCGATTATAGCTCAAATCGCTATTTATCTTATCGCCAGCCAGACCGGCAAGCGCTTCAGTCGCGAAATCCACGTAGTCCACCATCCTCCGGGCACCTCCCCTGCGACTATGACATGGTCGACCCGTACTCGCGAGAAAAACGTTTGAAAGGTTATCCTTCTGGCGTCCCATGCCTTCGCAGACGGATGAACTACCGCCCCAGTCCCCACATCCGGAGATGGGCGCCGGGGAACGCAGAATCGGCACTACCGGTGGATTAACATACAAGCACGGGCCGCTGGATCAATCTGAAGGCAACCGAAACTACAAAACGCCTCCACAAGTTCTATTGCGAAATGGAGATGTCTTAGTCGGATCTTCAAGCCCAGGCACTTCTGAATCTGCCCCTCTCGATCCACACGCTGAGTTCACTGGAAGCACGCGGATACTACCGCATCGGCTTCCCCCAAGGGATGTTCATCGACCCTGGATTCGATGTGTGCATGATCCCGGATGAACAGTCCGGACTACCAGGATCCAACGACTTCCCGATCGACGTTGAAATGCTCGACGAAGCGGTATTCGCCCCAACTTCCGGCGCCAGCTCTAGTAGTTCGAGCTCTAGTTCGGGCCCCACGCCTACCAACGCTTCGGAATCAGTCCCCGCTCCTACACCCGCTACACAGAGTACTGCAAGCACGCAGCCTGCACCTACTCCACCTAAAGCCTCAAAGACAGCCTGTAACACCAGACCGCCGACTCCGTACCGGAGACAAGACGACGACGACGAGTCAAAAGCGGACTCGCCCAACCCGGCAAGTAGCCAACCACCTGCTGCCACATCTTCATCGTCATCGTCTTCCTCGACTGCGGCGACATCACCGTCATCCCACGCCATGCACCTACGTTCCCGGCCAAGACAACAAGCGGAATGGCTCCAAACGAAGCACGCCCCTCTCGAACCAGCCCCTCAGCCTATCTACCCAGGTATGTTCCGTCTTGCTGCCATCAATCCCGATCTACGAACGGACATGCGCCTTAAGATTTTGAAGCAGCTCAACTTTTACGCGCACATGGACTGGATTTGTCGCGTCTCCTCTGGCGGACTCAACGCGGCTACAGCCTACCTCACAGACAAGCTAGACCCGGATCAGTAACACTACCTCTGGTACAACTTGGCCCATTGGATCGATGTCGGACAACGATCGGGTAAGCCTTTTCTCCAACGCGAGCTAGACTTCGACGCCGGTACCCGACAAGATCTTCCTGATGGCCTCTTTGCCTTCCGCGCGTCACGTAAAGCATGCCTTACACCCCATTTAACATGGTGTATTTGCACAGGTAAACACTGCGCAGGTAGTAAGCCCTCCGATCTACCTACACAGCCATCATTTGGCTTTCCGCTATCAACCCCAGCCTACACATCTACTTACGACGGGAGATCCTTTCGGAACTCAACTACTTCAGCAACTGCGGCCTCATCATCCCGTACTCTTTGGATCGCGCTTTCTTCAACGCATCAGGAGCCATCAACGGTGTGGCAAGCGTCAAAGACAAAGATCGCGTCTGGCGGAGACTCGCTGAGCTCGTCGTAAAGGGGAAAAATAGTGTAGACCCTATTTGGTGTTCAATAGATATCGTACCATCACTCAACAGTAACCAGTTCGCTTATAATGTCCCTGACTGCATTTTCGCATGGCAAGCGCTTCACCCCAACAAGACACATCAAGTGTGGTGTAAGTGTGGCTACGGCGATTGCCTTCACATCGACACTACTGGCGTAGGGACACGCAAGCCTAAACCGAAACCAGCTCGACCAGCTTTCAACAGTAGTCTTGGTGGCCACCCCCGCTACAAGAAGAACCACAAACACGTGCAACGCGCTAAGCGGACCCGATATCCGCCGGCCGGCGATGGCAAGTATCAACCCGACCGGGTATATCGGACCGGCCAACAGGGCCGCACTGCCCATTATGGTCAGACAGCCCCTCGGCCCGTCCAAAACCCGAACTACAAGCCACCTCCGCGCCCACAGCATCGTTTTGCGGCTCCAACACAGCGCCGCCACTTCTACATGTACGCTCGGTCTGGCACCGGACACCAGCAGCGATTGAATACCAAACAGGGTCGGGCGTGACCATCAAGTCTGGAGCCCTCTCCAGACACCGCTCTATTCTTACCGCCGGATCCTTCCACCATGGCTCTTCCCCACCGGGAAGTCACAATCCTTGCTGTAAAAGATCCTCCATACTTCGATCCCGCCATGGCGGAACTCGCTGCAACATGCCCGGACCCGCGCATGCTTTACTGTACGGCAACTACGGTTAGTGGAACACAGACCACCTCGTGGATTCTCATTTCTGAGAGACTTTGCCGCGACTTTCTAGAGAAACAGGCCGCCAAACTTACCGCGCAGCCTGCGCCCCAATACGCACCTGAAGTCGACAAGTCCGGCCTCACTGCAGAATAACAACGATTTCTATGGGCCCTCCTCGGAGAATTCGACGATGTCTTCCAAGATAAAGCAGGTGTCTTCAATCACACTGTCGTGTCGCTCATCCTCAAACCGGGAGCTAAACCAATTGCCGTGCAATGCCCACATTGGACTCAAGCGGTATACCAATACCTCAAAGGTTGGGCGATGGACGTTCTTACAGCTGGCCTCTGGTCCATGGCATCTGCAAATTGTGCCTGGGCTAGCCGAGCCTGCCCCGTAGGAAAGTTTGAAGACTTAGCAAAGGAGGTCATCCGCGACATACGCAACGTCTACGACTACCGCGGCGCCAACGACAACCTCCACCTGCCTGTGCCAGGTTTACCCAACCCAGATCAGTACCGCGAACGCTTCGCGGGCTGGCCTCAGCTCTATCGACATGGTCGACGGCTTCACATCTGAGACTCAGGGGCCGAAGCCCACAGGCACGTGTGGGAAAACCCGCCCTCTGCATCTATTGTCAGCCCAGGCCAGGGGGCTGCACGACCAGCCCCTGGCTGGTCGAGTGTCTCCAGCAAGAGCATATCTTGAGAGGTAAGCTCAGCAGCAGCTTCTGTTGAGAAATCCGCTGGCCAGAAGCTCAGCGCCAGCGCGGGTGCTGGCGGGAGTTCGAGGGGGATCTCCCAACGCACGCACTCTCCTTCGACTTGTCGTAGCCAGGCCGACGCTGACGCTGGACTGCAGCTTAGGGTAAGTTCCACCTTCAACTCCCACCGGCCCTGCCCCGTGCACACCCCATCGCTCGCGATGGGGTGTGGCCCCGCAGTTGGAAGTTGGATCCGTACGCAGTCAGGGGGCTCGCCGTACACTTGGAATTCGGGCGGGGGGGCGCTGCCGCCGCCCCCCGCTGGCGCTTGTAGTTCCAGGGCAAGCCACCAGCTTGCGTTGGCTTTGTCTGACTGCCACAGGCCCAGGCCCTGTGGCTCGGGCGCCCCCCAATAGCGCAGGGCCCCGGCGGCAGCGCCCGAGCAGTTGAGCAAGCTACGAAGAGCGCTGGGAGACGCGGAGGGGCTCGCAGCCCCTCCGCCGCCACCACCGCTGTCGTGTATACTAGTGCCGCTGCTAGCACTAGCACTAGCACCAGAACTAGCACTAGCACTAGCACTAGCACCAGAACTAGCACTAGAACTAGCACTGACACTGGCACTAGCACTAGCACTGACACTGGCACTAGCACTAGCACGAGCACTGGCACTGGCACTAGCACTAGCACTAGCACTAGCACTGGCACTAGCACTAGCAATAGCACTAGCACTAGCACTAGCACTAACACTAGCACTAACACTAGCGCTAACACTAGCACTAACATTAGCAAGGCTAGGAGAAACAACGGTCGGCTGGGGGCTCGCGGCTGTACTGTGTGTTGGACTGCCTCCCAGCCCACTGCTGTTCTGGTAGTTTGCGGCACTGGACGTATAGGCCGCGCGACCGGCGCGGCGTAGGTCGGAGATTAGTTTGCCTTCAACTCCCACCAAGACCAGCACGATACCGATGATCACGAACGCGCAACCCATGGTGACACAGAAGCACGTGTTTTCCCAACAACCACGTCCATCTTGCCCCTTCTTGTTTCTGTATTTGGATCGTGTTTTTGGCAGCAAAGAAGCCTGAACCTCTGCCTGTTGCTGCTTCGTTTCTAACTGTTTTTGCTCCGGTTTTAACTGTTGCTTCGTTTCTACTTTGTTGACTGTACCATTCGGCGCGGACGGGCGTGGGTCTACATCCTGTGGTGTCGGTGTCTCGATTGCTGCTGATCCGTTTTCCAGTACTTTTGTTTCTTTATTTCCTTGGCTTCTGGAGCGGCGTTTACGCTGAGTAGTCTGAGCTCGGCTAGCTGTCAATTCGAAACTTGTCCGCATGATTAAATTAACGGTGCTTCTCCAAGCTTATATTCATCTACGAGGTAGATGATTTTTTTTCTTGTTCCTTTTTTTGTGTGTTTTTTTATTAATATAAGTTTTAGATATGGGGCCAACGCTCGGCCTCGGCCCGTCTCTGGATAGAGAGCAAGAGCGAAGGAGAAGGAAGGGAGGGAGGGGGGGGGGGAGAAGGAGAGAGGGGAGATGGGGGGGGGGAGGAGACAAAAAAAGCCCCCCCACCCCCTCCCCTCTCCTTTGCCTCCCTCTGTCCCGATGGCTAGGGCATCGGCAGAGCCTTGATGCGGTACAGCAGCCCGGTAGCGTCGAGTGTTTGTATAGCTTTGAGAAAGACAAACGTGGGACGAGCGGTTAGGCCTGTGTATTTGCCGGCAGCCTGTGCTTGGGCGCAGGATCTGGTCAGGCAGGTAGCTTGTCCGGTAGCAGGGTCGCCAAAGCCAATCCGGCCGCATAGATTGCAGATGAAATCGCAGCGGGAATCCGAGGTTTCAAGCACTTGTTTGAGAAGGGAAGTAGAGCCGGCCTGTACGCTGGAATTAAGAGTCATGGGATCGAACTTGCTAGCACCGTCGACCTTGCTGGACTTGGTGCCCTGGTGGGTCAGCGGGTCGATGCCCCCGCGGTGCCGTGCCTTGAACTGGATCTCAGAAGTTTTCTCCTCTGCCATGTAGTACTGGAAGCCAAAAAGGGAGGCATTTCCCGCAGGGTCTAGGTCCATGCTGGCGGGGCTGTACATGCGGCTAGCGGCGCGCAGGTGCAGAGTCTCCAGCCTGTCGGCCGCGACAGGCTGGCCTGTCGCGGCCGACAGGCTGGAGTCCGGCGGATCCGCCAGGGGGAAGAATGTGGCGACGAGGCGCTCCCGGTTCAGCTGCGCTTCTTGCAGAACGCCTGGCAGCCAGGATGAGCACGGGAGCAAGACGTCGTACCAACCCTTGCTGAGGTCCCAAGTAGACGCGGGGCGGCGCGCCAGGATCAGGCGCAGGGCAGCGGCCGCCCCCCCGCCGCGCTGCTGCTGCGGCTGGGGGCTAAGCAGCCCCGCACGCACCAGGCGCTCCGCCAGCCACTTTTCCTCGCGCTCCACCCATTCCAACAGCCCGGGGGGCATGCTGCCCCCCGAACCCCCCCTGCCTTCATTCCAGCCCGCGCTAGCGGGCTGGGCAGCATGCCCCCCGGCGCTAGCGGGCTGGACAAGAGAGAGCCGCAGGACCTTGCTGAGGGCGGCGAGGGCGGGCCCCCCGCCGACCCTGACGGCGCCGGCGCGCCGCAGCCAGTGCTGCAGGCAGCGTTTCCAGAGCTTGGCGAGGGTGGGCAGGCAGAGCGACTCCAGCACCCAGCGGAAGTCGGGGCGCCACTCCCCGGGGGGCGTGCTGCCCAGCCCGCTAGCGCCCAGCCCGCTAGCGCGGGCTGGAAGGGAGGCAGGGGGGGTTCGGGGGGCAGCATGCCCCCCGGTGGTGTGCAGGAGTATTTCCTGGTTCCAGGGCCAGACGTGAGTGGCGGAGCCGCCTGTGACTTGGTTGATGAGTTCGGGGCCCTGCTGCGCGACGAGCCTGGTCTGTAGGGTGGTGAGGCAGTCGTTGATAGTTTTGCGGAACATTTGCGAGGGCCCTAGCAGCACGACGGGGCGTTCCCCTGTGGGCAGGTAGGGCAGGCATCGGTCGGGGAGTGTGACGCAGACGGTGCATTTTTGGCCCGACGCGTTGGTTATCTTGTCGCCGTGCTGGAAAGTGGCGAGGCGGACGGTGACAACCCGCGCGCTGGCCAGGTAGCGGCCGCCCCCCGGGGCCGCCGCCGCCGCGGGGTCGGGTAGCTGTTGCAGGAGCGTGGCGATGGCGCCCGCAGAGGGGTCGGGGTCCGCCACGCACAGAGCAGGGGGGCGAGCCGCGGCGGGGCGGCCGGGGGGCGGGGCGTCGTCATTTTCGGCAGCGGGGTGGATGGAGAGGTAGGTCTGAGCGACAACAGCCGCGCGCCACCGCGCGCACTTCGCGGACCACGACCTCCTGCTCCCCGCCGAGCCCCCGCAGCAGCCTGTCGCCCTGTAGGATCACACGCCCCACGGCGGGGAGCCCCAGGCCCGCGTAGGGGCTGTCCCCGCGCCGTGCCTGCGCCGACAAAAGGTACGCCTCCGCGGGGGCAGCTCCTCCCCACCCGCGCCAGCGAGTGGGCAGGCGCCCGGCCCTGCGCAGGGCCTGCTCGCGCAGCAGCGCGCGTGCTGCACATTCGCGCAGCCTCTCCCACCCGGGGGGCAGCATGCCCCCCGAACCCCCCTGCCTAGCCCGCTATCGCGGGGGGCCGGAGGCCCCCCGCCTCCCTTCCAGCCCGCGCTAGCGGGCTGGAGTTGGTAAGTGTCGCGGTAGCTCTTGTGCTCGACGTGGGCAAAGAGGCCGCGGTCGACGGCGCCCTGCGACCAGACGGTTCCGTCGTCCTGGTTGTGGGACCAGGCGCGGTACGCCACGGGCACGTTGACGCCCAGGGGCTGCAGCCCCACGGTGCAGGCAGTCAGGGGCGCCTCTAGCAAACCGCGCTCGCCGTGCAGGAGCTCTTTGGTAGAGTTGGCCAGGATGCGCCCGGGCCGGTGCTGTGCAATCGCCTGGGTCTGCATCCCCGCCGCGTACACCAGGCGGGGCCCCGTCACGTGCTCGTGGAACAGCGTCAGCGATGACGAAAACCCCAGGTGCCGCGCCGGCGACACATCCACCCAGTCCACCCCCGGCCCGCTGCCGCGGGCCGAAGGGAGGGTGGGCGGCCCCCCGGGGGCAGGGGGGGTTCGGGGGCAGCATGCCCCCCGCTGGCGAGCCTGGCGAGGCTCTCGCAGCCAAGCTGGCAGGCGGCTTCTTGGACGGAGAGCCAGACGAGGACGCCGGCGTCGCGCAGCGCGCGCCAGCAGGCGAGATCCTCGTAGGTGGCAACGCGTGCACAGTTGCTGATTTCGTAGGAGAGGCCGGGCGTGGGCGCCAGCGGGAGGCCGCAGAGGGCGCGCAGGCGCTTCAGCGCCCAGACTTGCCGGACCCGGAGGGGCAGCGGCGCGCGCCCTTGAGCTACGTGCAGCACGAGAGCGGCCAGACGGCCGGGGTAGGTGTGGATGAGCAGGCGGCGTTCTGTGTGGTCGAGCAGGACGCCCAGGTGGCGCAGCGCCAGACCACCCGCTTCTAGCACGTGCGTGCGTTGCGCGCCTCGCTTGAGTGTGCGCAGCTGGTGTGCTAGCGCCTTTGCTGCTTCTTCGCCCGCCACAAAACCCATGAGGCGTCCGAAGCACTCCACCGCGTAAGGCTCTGGCCCTAGCTCGGGGCGGCGCGGCAGTGGTGTGCAGCACTGCGCGAGCCAGTCGTCCAGGGCCGCCAGCCACTCGGGGGGCAGCTCGGGCACTACAGTGGTGAAGAGCGCCAGACGTTTGTCGTAGCCCGACTTGCTGGACTTGCTGGTTTCGCTTGGATCCAGGAAGCCCATTTGCGATATGTCAAAGCGTTGATCCGATGTCATGCCCTGGCCGTTAGGCACCATCTGACACACGCGCCTAGCCAACGAGTACTTCTTGGCCAGATTGCCCCTGAATTGTTGCAGCACGCGCTGCAGTGGTTGTCCGTCGTCGCACAGCCCCTGCGCGACGGGCCTGTCCCTCGGCGAAGTGAACTCCTGGAATGTGCGGCTGAGCTGGCGCGAATCAAACAAATGTGCGGGAGGTACGCACACCGCCAGCCCCGCCCAGGACGCCAAGCGCGATTGCAGGCACGCCCTTTCCTTGTTCACCGCGCGCTTGAGGTTGTGGGAGTACAGTTGTGCCAGCGTCAGCACCGCTCTGTTCTGTAGGGCCAACGGGTCCGACAAACCCGTCTGTCGGGGGACACCGTCGCTTCCCAGCACACTCGGCAGCCCCGCTTCTGCCCGGCAGAGCACACGCGCACTGTCGGCCAGGTGCTCCGCCTTGCGCTCGTCGCCGTAGGCTGCGACCTCCCGCTCACGCGCCGCGTCCAGTGCATAGCTGGCCACCAACGCCCACACCGCCTGAGGCAACAAGCGCGCGGTGCGCGCTTGTCGCCGCAAGTACTGGGCAAGCCACTGACGCTCCCCGGGAAAGATGTGCAGCAGGTAGCGGTGCCGCAGCCACCATAAGCCTTGGCGCTCGATCGTCCCGACGTCTACCTCCTTGCCACGCGGGAGCCATAGCTGGCCCAAGCGAAACAGGGCCTGCCGCCGCGTTCGCACGCCTTCGTTCAACTGCCAGGAACGTTCTAGCAAGTCGACATACAGCGCCTCGGTAGCTAGGTCGTCTCCGCGCACCACCAGCCGCCGCAGCCTGCTCCACGATTCCACGCCCAGCGCGCGCCAGAGCAGAACCATGGGCAAGTCGCAGGGCTGCCCGACAAGGACCCGCGCGATCAGGACGGGCTGTGCCGAATCGTTCTTAACCTGCGTCCGGACAAACTGAGCTACCCCTTCGTTGGGGAGCGCCGCCCGAGCTGTGCGAGCGCAGCGCCATTCCGAGACGTGCTTAGCCCAGTCTGAGGCGAAATCACGTGGCGCCTTGTTCTGCACGTTGCCAAACCCCGGAGCCAGCGCCGGGTCGCTCGCACCGCCATCGACTGCCGCTGGCGCCGGCTCCACGCAGGGGTAAAGCAGCAAGCGCCGCTGCCGCTTAGTCCCGATCATTGTGCTTTCTTGGTTGCGCATGTTTTCGACGTGGTACGCAGCCGCCGCCGCCGCCTGCTTCTCGCCCCCGGCGGCTTGTCGCCGGGGCAGCCCGGCCTCACTCTTCGCACTCTCCTCTTGCTCTTCTTCTTCTTCTTCTTCTTCTTCTTCTTCTTCTTCTGCTTCTTCTGCTTCTTCTGCTTCTTCTGCTTCTTCTGCTTCTTCTACTTCTACTTCTTCTTCTTCTTCTTCTTCTTCTTCTTCTTCTTCTTCTTCTTCTACGTCTTCTTCTTCTTCTTCTTCTTCTTCTTCTTCTTCTTCTTCTTCCTCCTCCTCCTTCTCCTTCTCCTTCTCCTTCTCCTTCTCCTTCTCCTCCCCCTCTTTTTCTTCCTCTTCTACTGCATCTTCTTCTTCTCCTCTGGAGCGCGCCGGCGCGCTGCCAGCGGGGGCCAGCGGGCAGTCGGCTCCCGACTGCCCGCTGGGCTTGGTTCTTTCTGTCCTGTCGGCTTGCCCAGTGCGCCATGCCACCGCCCGGCGTCTAGTCCCCCCCGGGGTGCTAGCCCCGGCGCAAATCTTGTACACCTCCCGGACTACCTGGCCCGGCAGGTGCCCCAGCTGGGACGTGCGACAGAGGGCTGTATCAGGCGCGCGCCCGCTGGTGGCGTTGTTCCGCCTGTCCCATTGGCGAATAAGCGCGTGGTCCATCGGGGGCGTCTCGCGCCCCTCCAGCGCCCAGCACACACCGTCCAACAGCACGAATGGCACCCACGAACCCAGCTCCATCCCCGCCAGCGTGCGCTGCACGTGGTCCCCCGCGTGCAGGCGTAGCCAGCGCTCAGTCTCTGTCCAGCTCCGCAGAGCGCTAGGGGGTGGTAGGTTGACGGGCCAGGGCAGTGACAACAGCCGGATGACCTCCGGGGGAGGGGATAACTCGCCTGGCTCCGCTGTCACCTCCACCAAGGGGCGGCCGGGGCCTTGGCACTCGAACAGGGACCAGGTCACCCGTGCCAGGAGGCCCGCCGACCACGTCCCCCCCATTTCGCATACTTGTTCGAAGCAACCGCTGGGGTCCTCAAACCCGGCGAACTCGACGCCTAGCTTCAGTACATAACGCTTCTCCGAAGAAGTCGCCGTGCGCGGGGGTATAGTTACAAGCCTGGGCACCCTGACCCTTGCATCGTCTTCTGGCAAGGCCTCTAGCCACGAACACAAAGCGTTTCGCAACGCACTGCCCTGATTCCTCTTCTTGCGCAGGCGCTCAAACTCCTTGGCATCCACCTGTCGCAATCTCAGCTGCGTCGACAGCTTCGCCACTTGCCTTGGCGCTGTGTGCAATACAAAATAGCGCAGGCTTTCTACCGCACCGCGGTTGAGCTTGAACTCTTCTTCCAGAAATGCTAGGGCCAACGAACCGGATTCTTCCACCGTCGCAATAGCATCGGGACAGTGCAATGCCAGGCTTGCATCGGCTTCCTCTTGCTCACGTATGATTGCAGCTATTGCAGTTACGTCTGCCTGCATCCTGTGCCTCTCCGATTTTTTTTTTTTTGTGTGTGTTTCTCTCCCCACCCGCTCCCCCTCTCCTCTGCCCCCTCCCCCCCCCCCCCCCCGCCCCCGCCCCCAGCCCCCCCCCCGCCCCCATCCTCCTCTCTTCTGCCCCCTTCCCCCCCCCCCCCCTCCTCCCTGCTTTGCATACTTGTATTCAAAAAAGAGAGAAAAAAAGATGAGCCTCTGTCAAGCCGCACAGGCTTACAGAGACTTGGCTGAGCTGTGGCAGAAGGCTTTGCCAGAGGCACTCTGGCAAAGCCCGCAAGAGCCGTCTGATTTTGCGGATGTGTACTATTTTAATCCTCCTGCGCAGGTGGCAGCCGCTTACGCGGCTTCCGAGCCGCGTGCGTGCTGTGGCTGGAATCATATCCAAAAGAAGACGGGATTTCTTAGTTGCCTCACTAGCCCCGCGCCTTCCGGCTGGTGGAGCCAACTAAGTGCTGGAGGGAAGCTGGCGCAGCTGCAACCGGGGGTGTACTGTCAGCTCCGGCTGCTGGACCCCTGGGAACAGCAAGGCAACGACAATGACGAGCCCAAAGTGTACAGGGAATTCACGGAGCTACCCACAGCCCTGGCGCAGGCTGTCTTGCTTTACAGAGAAAGCCTCGAAATAGGCACGCCGGCGCCCCTTGGGATACTCCTTTGCGCGCAAGACCTGCGCAGGTCTTGCGGGGGGCCCACGGGGGCCGTGCTCCTGGTGCAAAGGTATGTGGGCCCGAGTATGCCCTTAATGTTCCGGCCGGGCTTGGACGCAGAACTCCCCTGGGTCCTGCCCCAATACAAAGAGCGCGGCGGGCTGGTGCTGGATTACCTCGAAAGGCACACGTGTCTCTGTCTGGAGCTCGGCCCGGAGTGCTTTGTACTTGACTATGACAATGAACAGGTTTTATTTAATGGTTGTGCCTTAGCCGGGCTAGTGCAGCTAGAGTTGGGAACAGTAAGCAAGCATTTCCCGCCAGGCTTGGTCGCGTTTGCTAACGCCTGGGTGTTCTTTGTCGCGGCATGCGGCCAGCAGCCGGGGCGGGCCCCCCGTGACGCCTTTCTAGTTCATCGCTTTGCTTGCGAAGCGCGTCTGGTTGCGCGAGAGAGGCTGGCGACTGTGCTCCTGCAACTGCAGCAGCTCGTCCCGCCCTCGACCTGTCCGACAAGCCCCACTGCCACTAATGAGCCACCCCCGCCGGAGCATGCCGAAATTCTTCTGGGCAGGCTGGTGCACGCCCTGGCCCGCTGGTACGACTCGTACCCTGCGCGGATGCACTGGCTGGAGGCGCTGGGCCAAAGGCTGGAGGGGCTGGTCTATGTCTTACCCGCGGGGTTCACACCGCCCCCCAGATTGTTGGACGAGGGCTACGTCAGCATAGTGAGCGAGGCCAAGCCGCACAGAGCCGCCGAAAAGCTGACCCTGCGTTTCTCTGCTAGCGGCCGACCCCTGCGCACTGCTAGCTACGACTTTATACTGTTTTGGCTGCAAATCATGTGTTGCCGAGAGCCGTTGCCGCAGTTGCAGCGGCTAGACACAACGCGCCAGTAGCACTCTGGCGGCGGCGGCAAACTGAGCAAGCTCGCGAGCAAGCCAGGCACGCTGTAGCCACCTAGACAAGGGCTCGTGCAATTGCTCCGCATCGCTCCACTGCCAGTCCGGCGGTAGCAAGAGCTCGGGCATGTCCCATTCGCAGCTCTGGCGCGCGAACGCCACCACTTCTGCCCAGAGATGCAGCGCCTCCTTCACAGACAGCCGAGCCTCGGCCGCCAGCGTACGAGAACAGCACAGCCACTCCTTGGCGGGTGTGTCCAGGGCCCCGCGCCCGCCCAGGAGTGTGGCCCACCTGTCCAGTGTGCAGGGCTGGAAGCTGACGCGCGTGGCAGCCCTTTCGTCCTTTACCTCGTCCTCGCTTACTTGTTGCAGCACCTCGTACTCGTCACGGCAGCTCTCCTGTAGAGGAAGCAGACCGCAGGAGCGAAACTCCTGCAGGGCAGCTCTTGCAGGAGCCTTTGCACCCTGCGGTCGTAGCCCTGCAAAGCCCGTGCCCACAGCCTGCTTAGCCCGGGGCATACTTGCTCGTCAAAGCAGTCAGCCGCACTGCGGTGCGGCTGGAGCTGTGGCTGGGCGTGGGCTTTTTCGATGAGTCCCCCGGTCCAGTAGATAGACACCAGCCACAACGAACACACCAGTTTTTTTCGTTCTTGCCAGATAGGGCCCAGCAGAGCTAATTCCACCCCTGCGGGACTGCCGGGCACGTCCCGGCAGTCGTCGTCGTCGTCGTCCTGCCCCCCTCCCCCCCAGGCACGTTGCTGTACTTGGTCACACATGCGACAAAGGCGCTCTTGGAGCGCTGGCGTCCCCACCGCACAGGCGCCCGCCAGGAGCCGGCGGTAGCGGCGAAGCGCTCGCCTGTGGTACGAGCGCGCGTGCCGGGCCAGGAGCATCTCGTACGCACCGCGCAGAGCCCCGCTGGCCTCCCACCCCTCGTCTCGCAGAGCCCCGTCGCTCTTAGCGTCGTCTCTCTCCGCGCGTGCCTCTGTCAGTCTTTCGAGCTTGGGCAGCAGCCCGTTGAACAGCTCTACCAGCATGCGGGCCAGAATACCTCGGGCTCCGTCTAATGGCGGTTGCTCAGAAGGCTCGCGCGCCAGGACTTGTTGGATAAAGCTCGAGCAGCTTGCCGTGTCTAGTACTTCCCGCAGGCGTCCTCTGCTCTGCAGAGACAGGTCGAGCACGTTCAGCCAGATCAGACCAAAGTCCTGGACCAGATCTGCGCCGCTGCCGACGCCGCCCGCGGCGGCGGCGGGCTGCGTATCCGCAAACGGGTTGAGTGCATCGTCGCCTTCTCCCGCCTGGACCAGCGCCTGCAAACGCCCCCAGCCCTCGTAGCCGGGCAGGGCGCTTGCCCATTGCCGGAAGGACTCTTGGCCTTCGGGCAATGGCCCGAAGCGCCCTGCCCGGCGCTTGCCGGCGAGGTCTGGCAAGCTCCAGGTGGGCAGCACGCATGACTCTAAGGCCGGGCGAGCCGCGCACTCCCATACTTTCTCCCCCGCCAAGGCCCCGTCCTGGTAGGCAGCCACCAGGATCTCGGGGCTCGAGCCGCGCGCGGCGCCCAGCAAACATTCGTCTTGGCAGCGTTTGATGCCAACCCAGAAAGAACGCACGGCCAAACACCTGACCGCACTTTCGGGGGGGGGGGCTCGAAGAAGCGCGCCGGCGCGGGGGCCGTTTGGAAGGCTGCTACCAGGCGGCTCACCGTCCGCCACAACAGAGCGTCCGTCTCTGTCTCTTCACTCGGGCCCTGCCGAGTGAAGTGTTGGGTTAGCCCCACTGGCAGCAGTGGCCAACCGCGCCTCCCGTGTAAATAAGACATGCCGTTTTCTAAACAGCCGCCGGCGGCCAGAAGCCTCGGCAGGGGCGTGTTGCCTAGCTCCTCCGCGTCCCCGAACAGGTTCTGGAGCGACGCACTCTCAGCCATAAAGCTTTCTAGCCGCGCCCGCGCGGGGGGGGGGGGGGGGGGCAGGCCCTCCCGCGCGGGCCCCACAGCCCGCAAGACTCTGCGAATGTCCTGGCTTATGCACGACAAGGAGCGTTCTAGCAGCCACGCCGGGTTCGGGAATAACACGTGGACTAGTATTTCACGAAAACAAAGCACCGCACGCCTGCGGCCCGCCGCACAGAAACTCGTGCTGGCAAACTCTGGACAACACATGTGTGCTGCATGCATGAGCACGCACCCGTGCTCACATTCGTGCTGTATTGCACACCCGTGTGCGGGGCCTGGTCGCCTTGCACCATCTCCCCGAAGCTGCGAGAGCGCACTGGTCACCGCTGTATGGTGCCTGGTCGTCGTCAGGCACTTTTGCACAAAAGCCCCTGCTATCATTTTAGGTGGGAGGACAGGGAAGAGGGAAGGGGAGAAGGAAAGGGGGAGGGGAGGAGGAAAGGGGGAGGGGAGAAGGAAAGGGGGAGGGGAGGGGAGGTGTAAAAGGAGGGAGAAGCGAGGTTCACGGGGAAAAACAACGAGACCAGGCACCGCAATTTACATAAATAAAAACAGCTGGCGAAAAAAAGAAAGCAAGAAAATGAGCCGGCCTGCATCAGCCTTAGCGGGGCTGTGTGTGATACTAGCAGCGTGTGTGACATCGGTACGAAGCGCGACGCTGCGCAGTAGTGTGACTGACTCGGTGCAGCGTAACGACGAGTACGGACTGAGCGAAGCGGTCACGGAGCATTTGCTGACTCTGGACTTTGAGCTCTGCCAACGCCCCTTTGCCAACGCACCCGACGAAATCAGATTGCTGTTAAACCTTACTGGGGGCAGGCGTGTCCCCGTCAAGCTCAGTTGCAACGGCGTGTTTCACGAGACAGTATTCCGACCGCTCGAGTACCTGCCCTTGCAGCTCAAGTTGCACGAGCACGTCTCGTGCGAGGGCGACGTCGTGAACCAGGCGCTCGTGGCGGGGGGCGACCAGGTGGCCGCCCTGTACGGGAGCGCGGCGGCTTCCACCGATGCCACCCTGAGCCGAGCCATGGGGGAGCTGCTAGCCTACGATTGGAATTCGCCCGGCAGCTCCGGAAACATGCCCCGCCGGGTCCTGCTGCAACAGGCAGTGCCGTCGCCGGCCGAGGCTACGCCTGCAGGCAGCGCCGGGCTCTCTCCAGCACCTCCTTTGTGCGGGGGGATCCCGGCGGATTGTGCGAGCATGCAACACTACCACCCGCAGGTCCTGCGAAACTATCAGAAGCGCTACATGGAGGTGAGTGTCTACGACTACGAGCAGACCCTGATCCGGGGCACCGAGCTGGCCAAGCTGTTTTTGCACGAGCTCAACTACAGCCGCCGCTGTCTGGCTCCCATGCTCTGCAGCCAGGGCGATGGTGGGCGGGGCGGGTTCGCGGGGCTCGCGCTGCACCAGCGACGGGCGCTGGAGCTGCACCACACGCAGGCGCGGATGCGTCTGGCCACAGCGTACAGGACGTCCTTTATCCCAGCAGAAATCCCCGGGGACAGCGAGAGGACCAAGAAACTGGAAACGGCGCTTATTGCCTCGCTGGCAATTATGGGAGGCGCGTCGCTAGCTATTCCGGTGATTGGGACTGGGGCAGCGATCGGCGCGGGCATCAGCAGCCTGGTCACGGGGATCTGGCTAGCCATCCAGAAGAAGCAGGACGGCAAGCAAACGGTCGAGCCCGACGATGAGCAGACGGACAACATGTGGAACGAATTCCTGGAAAACGACAAGAGCAGGCAGCTGGTGGGCTGGGCGCCAGTTGACGGGCGGCAGGCGTGCGCGGCCGCGCAGAGTCAGTTCTGGGAACGTCTCGTTTTGGCGCAGCAAGTGCCTAGCTACGTGCTCGACATCAAGCGAGTGGTATTCACTGGGGACGCCAACGCGCCCCAGCCCGCGCCCCAGGACCCGGGGCCGCTGCGAACGGTCCTGACGGCCTCGGCCATGTACGCCTGGCTGCAAGGGGCACGGCTTGCCCCGCAGTACGACGTGGCCGCGGCCGGCGGCGGCGCCGCTGCTGCGGTGGATCCCGTGACCGCCAAGCACCAGCTGCCCCCCTCGCAGCGGGGCTATCCGCTCCAGTGGCAATGGGACCCGCCCTGCCGCCCGGCAGGGCTGCCGTACGAGGCGCGCCAGGAAAGCAAGGCCTGCCGGGGGGGGGGACTCTTCGCAGCCCGGGCCCGACGCGCTGTACCCGCGAGTCTTTGCCAGCGACAACCGCTGTAAATTCACCCCGGGCTCCGACGACGCACAGGACACACAGGAGGCGTTCTCTTGCATCCCCACGCGGGTATTCCTCCGCCCCGGCGCCAGCGCGCGCTGGAACAGCAGCGCTTGCGAGCGCTGGGGCGAGCGCGAGCTCTATTGCGGCCTGGCCGAGGACAACGCCAAGTCGGCGGAGCTGGCCGCCGACTGCTCGGGGGGGAGCGCGGCGGACCTGCGCGCCGATCTGCTCGACAGCTTGTGGTTGCTGCTGGACGAGGATGGCGGCGGATTCATCGAGCCCCAGAACGACGGTGAGAGCGAGCTGCAACAGTTCCGCCGCTATTTCTGCACCGACGGCAAGCTGGCCGCGGCCCAGTTCTGGTTTCGCTCGGCGGGCGACCCCGGCAGCCCCGGCTGGCTCAAGGGCGCCGAGTGCCCCTGCGCAGAGTCGACGAACGAGGGGCTCCGTGGCTGCCCCGTCAACCCCTGGGAGCGCCTGGACCCGCGCCCGGGCGCCGACCACGGCTTGCTGCGTACCCACGGCCAGATCCAGGCCTGCGTGCGCAACCGCGGGCACAGCTACTGCACGCCGTTGCTGGACTTTGGCTCCATGCACGCCGAGCTGCGCCAGGCGCCGGCGGCTATGGAGGACAGGTGCAACACATCCTTTATGAACGCGCTCGGCGACGTCGCAGCCAGCGGGGGCGCGGATCTCAAGGCGCTCATGCTGTACACCGAGGGCCAGATCAAGTCGCTGGAGGGGGTGGGCTTCGACTGCAGCGAGGCCCGCCGCCTGTGCCAGCTGCCTCTTGACTACACCAACCCGATCAGCCGGAGCCAAGCCCAGAGCGAGTGCCAAGCGGTGCGCGGCTCGGCCTGCAGCCTGCCACAGCCCGCGTCCCATTACCCCGACGGCGGGACCGAGTACTTCAGGTGGATCGCGCGGTTGGAAAAATGCTACGGAAACGCCGAGGCGGCCGCGGCGCTGCAGCAGCAGGCTGGGCAGGTGCAGGCCGTCGAGGCCGCCACCTGCCGCCACAATGACTCCACGACCGCCACGCGCCTGCCCCCCTTCAACCGCGGCTTCCTGAGCAAGGAGTCGTACGACATAGGCATCGGGGGCACCGTCATAGAGCCCGGCTACAAGACCAAGTCGGGCATCAAGTACGAGACACGCTGCAAGCCCAACTGGGCCGTGTCCGAGAGCACCGAGACGCTGCGCCTCACGGTGGCCAAGGCCGCGCTGGACGTGTCCGCCAACGCGGCGGCGCTGGAAAACTTTGTGTCCGAGGTGATGGGGAGCGGCTCCGACGGGATCGTGGCCATCGCGACCCAACAGAGGGAGAACCTGGCCTTGCAACTCAAGGGGCTGGGCCTGGCCGAGGACCTCGAGGGCTGGCTGGGCAGCGTGCGCATGGCAGCCATCGCCAACATGCAGGAGAGGCTGACGGGCCTGTCCAGCAACGTGCAGCGCTGGACCAAGGACTTTGACACGCAGCGCGAGGTCATCGCCGGCCAGTTCGCCGGCCTAGAAAAGGAGTTGCAGCGCGTGGGCGGGCTGATCGAGCAGCTGGACGCCTCCACGGACCGCGCCGTCGCGGAGCTGCGCGGGCTGGCCGCTGCCGTGCAGGACGCACTCTTGGTCACCCGCTGCCTGATGGAGGACTTTGCCAACGTGATGGGCAGATCCGCCGCCAGCAGCGGGAAGGTGGCGGCGCTCGCGCGCGAGCTGCTCTACGGGCGGCAGCGCTACGTCGCACACGTGCACGACGTGCAGGAGGAGCTCTCGCTCCGGCTGGCCGACGAGCAGCCCTTCCTGCCCAGCACGCCCTACGGCGCACCGCCCGGCCAGGCGCAGGAGTTTGGCGTCGCCCCGCGCGCGCTGTCGGGCGCCGCGGCGACCGCGCCTGCCCACGAGGCACGCCTGTGGCACGCGCTGCTCCATGATTCGGGCCAGGTGTGGGTTTACCAGCTGCGCCTGCTGCAGCTCTGCGACCTGCGCTGGGTTCAGGAGGGACTCAACGTCCTGGGCTTCAAGGAGGACCTGGTCATGAACGCCTGGGGGCAGCCCGGCTGCCGCCTGGGCTCGCTGTCGCAGCAGCTGCGCTGCACGGGCTGCCGCCTGCGCGTCAGCGCCCAGCGCTGCCAGCTCACGCACGCCGCGGGCGGCGTAGAGTGCGCAAGCGCGCGCTACTTCCACAACACGACCTGGCTACAGCAGGGCGCCGCCGAGCTGCCCCTGGCCGAGGCCGGCCAAGGCTTCTGTGCGCCCTACAGCCTCCAGCCCGTGCCCCCCGCCTCGGCCGCCGCCGGCGCCGTCTGGAGCTCGGCCCGCCACCTCCCCGTCCTGCGCGAGGCGACGCTGTACAGCTGGGCCCAGCAGAACAGGCCTCCGGGCACCGAGCCCGCCCCCGAACTAGAGACGGCAGAAGACACCGACGCAGCCGCCGTGGGGCTCGACCTCGCCGGGGGCGACGCCGTGCGCGGCCTCCTGACCGCGTTGTGCCTGGGGCCCGAGGCGCTCTGGGGGGACGCCGCCCCGTTGCCCCCCGCGGGCAGCGGGGCCGCCGTGCGTTGGAGCCTGCGCCCCGTCCTGGCGGGGCGGGCCGGGGGTTCCGCCCCCGGCGCTGGCGCCGCCTACGGCTACTGGAACCGGGCCGCCGTCACCGCGTCCGAGGACGCCCTGCTCTCCACAGCGCAGGAGGCGCTGCAGCTCCAGCAGCTGCGCGAGACCTTGGTGTGCGACAGCAACATCCGCACCGCCCGCGTGTTCGCCCGCCTCACGCAGCAGCTCCAGGCCGCCCCCGAGCTCTACCTCAGGGCCGGCGCCGCGGGCGTGCTCTACCAGAACGGCCAGACCCCCGAGGGCTGGGCCGCCGCCGGCGCCACCGAGCGGGACTGGCTCCTCACGCCCTACTCTCTCGCCCAAGTGCTGCAGCGCCAGTGGACACTGGCCCTCAAGACGCTCGCCAACTCGCCGCTGGTCGCCGAGTTCATCTACGCCACCGAGGGGATGCTGCCCCCACTCGGCATGCGCACCGAGTTCAGCCAGCGCGCACCGCCCCCCCCGGAGAGCATCGCTGCTCACCTCGCGCAACAGCCCTCGCTGTGGTCCACCACCACACCCGCCGCTCTCCTCGCCAACTCCTCCTCGGCGCAGCGGCTGCAGGGCGCCAACGCCGTGGCACAGACCCTCGCGCTCGTAGAGGAAATCACTGAAAAACCACCCGCCCGCCCTGCCCTCGACGAAAACGAGGCCCAGCTGCTCTTTGTTGGGCAGCCTCCTCAAGCCGCCGATCTCATCAACTGCTACCGCACCAGCTGGCTCGCGCACACCGGAGCCGCGCTGCGCCTCCTGCGCGTGGAGCCCGTCAGCCTCAAACCCGTCATCCACTTGCAGCTCACCCTCGACCGAGACTCACCCCTCCTCCAGGGCAAGACCCCCGCCGAGCTCGACGAGCTCCAGCACACGCTCGACACCCAGACCTCCTGGGCACTCGTCGACTACGAACTGCCAGGCCAAGAGCTCTTGCTCGGCACCCTCGACAACGGCTGGTACTGGGCGGGCGAACCCGCCTGCGCGCTGGAGGGCGGCTGCGCCGCGCCCAACCCCACCGCCACCGGACGCTACCTCGTCGACGTAGACCCCACCGACATCTGCGCCGGACGCTCCGCCTTCCAGCGGGCCTCGCGCAGCGCCGGCGGCACCTGCCTCAACACCGTGCGCCTCCCCATAGGCAACGACGCACCGGGCAACGGCACCGACGACGCAGAAAGCGACGACGAGAGCGCGCTGGGGGCTAGCGTCCGCGCGCAGACTGCCTACCGCCACGACGGCACCTGGGACATGTTCCGCTTCGAAGACTTCTACCGATACGAACACGGCTCCCTCCTCCACACCCGGCCCTCGCACGACGACTTCGACCCCCGCCGCGCACTCACCAGCCCCGCCGACCTCGTGCGCCCCGTCTACGCCGTCAGCGCTCAGGGCGGCCGACGCATCTTCTGCGCACGCTCAACCGCCGTGCCCCACGGACGGGTCTGCCAAATACTAGAAAATTTCGAAATGATCCTCCCAGACTACGCCCCGCCCGTGGGGCAAATGCTGCTCCCCAACGCCTCCCTACGCGTACGCTGGCGAGCCGCCTCTGGCGCCGGCCGCGTCACCGTCCAGCTCCGCGTCCCCGAATCGGGATCCTTCCTAGCGCCCCCCGGCTCCGGCTCAGGCTCCGGCTCCGGCGCCGGCTCCGGCTCGGGGCCCGGCACCACCGTGCGCTCCGAGTGCCCGGCCCACGTCCAGGTCCTGCTCGCCGGCACCCGCGACCTCACCCTGCAGTACCTCCTACCCCCCGCCCTCGTCCTGCTCGCCTGGCGCCTCGAGGCACGCTGGGCGCCAGGCGAGCCCAGCGGGCCCGGGGCCGCCGGGCCTCTCTGGCTAACGCTCCAGCCTACCGGCCTCACCAAAAACCTCTGGCGCGCAGACTCTGCGACCGAAATCGCGCCCGACAACGTCACCACCCTCGCCGCCCTACGCCTCTACCCCGCCGCCACCAACACGCTCTGCTTCGTCTGGAACGCCCTCGGCGCAGCCCGCGCCGCCCCTCCACCCCAGGAACAGACCGTCCTGGACGCCGTCTACAGCGACCAGCAGGGACTGCTCCTCGCACAGGCCGCCGCCACCACCGCCGAGGCCCTGCGCCTGCACGAGGAATGGCTCCAGACCGTAGAGACCGCAGTCAGCAAGTACGCACACTGGGCCACGCGCAGCACCCTCGACTGCCAATGGACCCTCAGCAACAACGCCACCAACGCCACACCCGGCGGCACCGCCCGCCGCCGCCGCCTCGCCCTGGACTCCTCCTCCTCTCCTGCAGACCTACAGCTCAGCTCCACTCCCCTCAGCGACCCCGCCCGCGCCGCACAAGCGCTCGACAGCTTCGCCACCGCCCTAGTCATCCCCGCTACAGGCTCCTCTTCCTCTTCCGACGACTCCCACAAAAAAGACATCCAACAACTCTTAGCAGAGCTCAGCCAACTCGATCAAAACATCACAAACTACACTCTGGAGGTCAACACGTACATCCAAAACGCACGACAACGCCTCGCACAGCCTGACATACTCGACATACGCAACAACAACCCCGGCAGGAACAGCACCATCCGCGAAATCCTGCTCGCCCAGAGCCGGGCACCCCTGCAATGCTTCCTCGACTTCGTCTTGCCCGCCCCGGAGGCACTCACCGACCCACAGGCACTAGCAACCGTCGCACAGGCCAACCGCTGCATCAACTACCAAGCAAAACGCTTCACCTCCAACAGAGCTTCCTACGCCGGCCTCGGCTTCGCCCTCTTCTTCTACCCGCTCCTACACCTCCTGCTCTTTCTCTGGTGCTTCGGATGCTTCAAGTGCACCTCGTGCGCCCGACACCACCGGGTGCACCCCAAGAACACCGCCGACACTCACTCCCCCGCCAGCGGCCGCAGAAACTCAAACTTCCGCAGCACCTTCTCTCAAAACTCCCGCAGCTCCTTCTCTCAAAACTCCCGCAGGAAGTCGCAAAAAGCCTTGCCACCCTAACTCGGCCTCGCTACCCCCCCGACCAAGATACATTTCCGCGCACCCAGAGTAATAATTTTCAAGAATTTTTGATTGAAAAAAAAACAATTTAATTAAACTCAACTTTTAAAGAACCCAATGAGGAAATAAAACAAAGAAAAAACCAGTGTTAAATACAAAAAAAAGGAAAGCTGTGCATTCATTCGCGATTGCAGTAAGGCGCCAGGGTGGGAAAGGGGGAGGGGGGGGGGGCGCCGCGGGGGTTTTCTCTAACGCCGCTGTTTCTTGGGCCCGGGTGCCAGCGAGTTCCCGAGGGACAAGCCCCCCGCACTTTTCTTCCGCTTCTTCCCCCCGGGGGGCAGCGAGCCCCCCGCCCCCTCTCCCCCCTGCTTTTTCTGTGCTGGGTCTTTGCTCTCCGTTGCATCTGCAGACCAACCGGAGTCTGTCAAGAGCGTAGGATCCTCTGCCACCTCGTAAATCAGCCGCAGGGGATCGATTGCAGGGGTCTCGCTGACGGGGGGCTCGCTGCCTCCCTCTTCTTCAGTTTCTGCTACCGGGCTGGACAGCTTCAGCTCTTTCAATAAAACCACGCGGTAGATAGAATGCTTGCTCTTAGTCTGTGTGCTCTCGCGCCGCAATCGCTTGCCGTCGGCATTTTCTAGTCTTTCAAAGCTTGACCTCAGGCATGTCTTGAAGAACTGCTGCAGCAAGCTCCGACACCCATGGTGCGACAGAGCTGTTTTCTTTACTACACTCCTGCCGTCGTCGGTCACCTCCGCCTCGCAGGACAAACGGTTCACAGTATTGCGGCTTATCAAAAGCCCGTGCGACCTTGTCCAGAGCGCGTGCCCGTCCTTAAACAAGGACTCCAACTTCCGCTGGTTCGTGACCACCGTCCCCCACGAGATCTCTGCGTCGCCCAGCAGCCGATCCACCGGTCTCTGCAGGGGGCCCGCCTCGCCTGCCCGCAGCTGGGGCTCCCCAAGCAACAGCTTCGCCAGCGCTTCCAGGAACATCACGCGGGTCGTGAGGTTTTTGCTCCTCTGCACTGACAAAACCGGGACATCGCTCAGCCCCGCCAATTGCCCCTCCGCCCACGCCAGAAAGGTCTCGGGGCGCCCGCTATACAGACACCACGTGCCCAACAGCCCCAGCAGCCGCTTCTGCGCCGCGAGCCGGCACGCCGTCGCGTAGGTCAGCTCGCGCCTTGCCGACGGGTGTCGCAGCAGCAATTTCAGATACGCCACGCGCTCCAGCGCCGACCGCCCGGAGGTTCCGTCGCGCAGAGGGGTCGCGCCCGTCACCAGCCCCTGCGCCGGCTGCTCCCCTTCTACCCTTGCCTCCTGCAGCTTGATTTCGTTTTGCAGCTCCTCGTCGCTCATGCGCGTCGCCGCCTCCTCCAGCTGCTCCACGGCCGACTGCTTGGCCTCCTTCCGTTCTTTGCGAGCTTGATCTGCCTCCTCGTTGCGTTCCTCGTGCATAGCTTCCGTCACTTCCCCTGGCCACTGGTGCCATTCCTCGGGTGGCGGCAGCTCCGTCGCCGCATAGTCCACTCGCACCAGCTCGTCGCAGCCCATGCGCCACAGGTAATAGCAAAAAGTATCTTTCGCTCTGTACATTGACAGGTTTTTTTCCAGCGTCCCGTAGGCGACCGAAATGAAGTTCCAGTTGCGCACGGGGGCTAAGCGACCCATGCGGTCCATGCCAACTCGGAACCCGTGTTGGAACACGAGTCCGCTCCCTGGTTTAGCTCTCTCTGCATTCACTGTATGCACGAGCGAAGCCTCCACATGTTTCAGGGTCAGCGGCGCGTTCGTCGACACGAACGGCGTCTTGAAATACACATGCATCTCATGTACGTTACGAGCCCGCCCGCTCATCTGCGCATAGTCCCGCGCCAAAATCTCGTTATTGTCTAGCAGCACATACATCGCATGGAAATGGAACTCGCTCACGCCAGGGGGCTCCGCGAAACTCACCCCAAAAGTCAGGGTGCAGCTAAAGCACACGAGGTTTAGCTTCGACCAGATGGGCCACAGGTCGTTTTTGAAGTCACTCGCGTATCCTTCCCCTAAATCGCGCCTCAGAAACTCCTTGCTGCGCGCCCCAAAATAACAACGAATTTTCAGGTTCCTGACAAGCTTCGCAATATTATCGCACATCTTTATCAGGTCCCGCCGGTTGCCCCCCGCTACTATCACCTTTTTCCCGCTCAGCAGGTCTAGCAGAATCTTCCGCTCGATGCTCTGCCGGTTCTTGTGCTCGTAGTACAGCCGGTTGTTCTGCTTACGAAAGCTGCTGCAGCGCAGGTACGTGCTGCAGTCCCTAGCTTCTTCCGCGGGCGCGCCCGCCACCCCCGTGCCCCGCCTCATGGCGTGCAGCACCTCGAGCGTGCGGGGGGTCATGAACGCATCTAAGCAAATGATCTTGTCCGCTTCCCGGACGAGCATCTCCAGCGTCAGCATATTCAAGAGGTCCTTTTCCGTGTTGAGCCCTTGCGTAGCTTGGTACAGCAGGCTCTCGCACTCGTCCAGCAGCAAGATGTTGTACGCCACGCCGCCCGGCCGTTGCCCTCTGATCTCGCCCAGCAAATGCAGGCTTTCAAACGTCCAGATCCCGCGGTCGCTCCCTAGCGCGTCCAGGGGCTTGAAGCTAAACTTGTAATCCCTGAACGCGTGTGCCTGCGATTCGCAGAAGGTTCGGCGGCTCGCCAGGATCAGGAACGTAGGCTTGACTCCCGGGCCCAGGTCCTTTTCCCACTTCCGCAACCAGCGCAGCAACAGCTCGTACATCTCAGGGGGCCAGGCGCCGGGCTTCTGCCGCGTCAGCGCCGCTTCCACCAGGTTTCTCTCCTGAGTCGTCTTGCCCGCGCCCAACGACTCTTGGAGCAGCATGATCGAAAAATCCTCGCTGATCGTAAAGGGCTCTGCCCACTCCGACGCCACGTCTTCACGTACCTTCACAAAAGGGGCCCATTTCTTGTCTGCTTTGCGCAGGCCGTCCAGCACATCTATGCAGCCGTAGCCGTCATGCATTCCTCCCGTCCGAGTCACCCGCGACCCGCCTAGGCTCTTCCAGGTCCTGCCGAGGCACGCACAGTTCCACCAGAAATCAGTCTTGTGGACCTCGATTGTTTGCAACTCACAGTCTTTGCTCGTGCAGAGCCCTTGGGTTTCCCAGCGGGGCCAGCGCTGCTTGGCGCTGCTACCCCGCACGGGCTGCAGCGCCTTCCGCTGCAGCTCGTTCTCCAGCACCTCCCTGAGCCTCCTGGTCCGTAGCTCGTCGACGATGAACCAGAGCGCTGAACCTTGGCTGCCTTCTTTTTGTTCTGCCTCTTCTTTGCCCGGGTAGAAGTTCAAGAGCCGCCCCACCCGGCGCTCGGGTTCCTCGCCGCCCTGCGCGCGCTTGCCATCGCACAGGTTGCAGTGCGCAACCAGCCAGATTTCCGAAGTATCGTCATCAATCGAAATCTCGACCTGCGCCTCTTCCGCGTGCTTGTCGGGCTGTCGCTTGGCGTATGACAGCACGCACGGCGAGTTTGCTCCGAGGGTCGCGGTGAACCGCTTGATCGCCGGGTAGTTCTGGGGCTCTTCCATTTGTTTGGGATCGTCCAGCATGGGAGACACGGGCTGCACTACGCAGCATTCCATGGACCTGAGCACTGAGGTGACTCGCGCAGCGAGTGGCTTGACCCATGTCCTCTCGTGCAGCTCGCTGGGGTCGACAGCATCTTCTTCATCTTCCTCCTCTTCCTCCTCCTGCTTGCCCTCTTCGTCTTCCTCCTGCTCGCTTTCTTCATCTTCCTCTTCGCTTTCGTCATCGTCCCCATCGCTCTCCCCGCAGGCAGCTGAGCTGTGCGCCTCCTAGCACATACATGTGCGTGTGGAGAGGGTAAAAAGGTTATTCGAAAATAATATGCAAAAATTGTCGATAGGCCTGCCTCTGCCTGTTGGCCGGCGCCCCCCCCCCCTCCGGGGGGTGTGCCGGCCCGGACCCCCCCGGGGGAAGACCAGACCACACCCTATATATCATATAGCATCACACACCCAACAGTGTACAACATAGGCGGGCGGTGGGGGGGTATTTAATTGTCGATAGGCCTGAACGCACTCAAATGCCAATCTTACCCAACCGCCCCCCGCCCCCCGCCCCCCCGAGAAAAGAGGTAGGTGGCACCCCCCCCTAACTCTCTCTCAAACACCCCACACACCCCGGGGGGGAGAAGGAGGGGTGTGTGTGTGTGTGTGGGGGGGGGGGGGAGGGATGACCTGTGCGGCTCTGCGCAAATCTCCCTGTGCGCCCCGCGGCCGATTTCCTGCATACACACACACAAATAGGAAACGTGTGCGCGGGGGAAAAGCGTGCCTTGGATTATTCTGTGGACAATACTGGCCCTTGGATATAAACGAACAACACAAACAAAACACAGGCTAGCACAGCCGCACGGGGGGTGAGGAGGGAAGGTTTGTGTACCTGTAGCATCCTGCTCTCCCTCGGCTGTAGCAACTTCTTGTTTATTTATATCCGATGGTATATCCTCTTCTTCTTTTTCTTCTTCGTGGCGCTGCGGAGAGGCAGGATCTGAGTTGGTGGCTGCGGTTGCAATGAGAGGGGGTGGCGCGAGAATGACGGGGCAGGGCTGTGCGAGGCAGAGCTTGTAGCGCGTGGCTTGGGGCAGCAGGAAGCGCGCCCGGTGCACATTCCGTGCGCAATGCATGCTGAGACAAGCAATAGTTAGTTCGGTCGGCCCAAGGTCACGAGCAAGCGATTGGAGTGGTGTGGGTTGGCACAGCCCGTTGCGGCGTGGCGGAAGGGGCAGATGGCTGTATTCTTGGTCGTGTACCCCAGGATGTAACCCGAGGCTTTCCAAACGACGTTTTCGAGCTGGACATGCTGGCCCAAGTAAGGTTCGATGTGCGCACGCAGGAGCGTGCTCATCTGGCCCTGCGCGTAGCGGTGTGGCCCGCCGAGCGTGAGGGCGTAGCCCCCTCCACCTGGCGCTGGCTCGTCCTCACGCTCGGCGCGACAGACCTTGCCGGCGACTTGTGCCCCCCAAGGCAGAGGGCCCACCGAGCGGCGCGGCGCGCGGGGCGGTTCCTTCCGACCCTCGGCGTTTTCGGCAGGTTCAGATTGAGGAGGCGGGGCGGCATCACTCTGAAACTGGGCCGACTCTGGCAGGGGCTCCGAGAGAGGAGGTCGAGGAGCCCCTGCCCCCCCATTCCCCTCTTGGGCACGCACGTGCTTCCCCTGCCGGGAAGGCTTAGGAGGGTTGGGGCGAGTAGCACCCCCTTTCTTCCGGGGGCATGTGCCGCGGCCTCCGAAGTGCGTGGGGGCGTCAGGGTCCTGCCACGCGGGCCCCTTCCGTGTGGCCTCAGTTTCGCCGACGCTGGCCTGAAGAACGAAGCTTTGCAATGCCTCGACTGTCATGAAGTCGCAGGTTTCAAAGCCAAGGCTGGTTGCAAGGAACTCGAGCGAAGGGTCGCAGAGCCAGGGGTCAGGCTGGCTAGAACTGGAACTGGAGCTGGAGCTGGAGCTGGAGCTGGAGCTGGAGCTGGATCTGGAGCTGGAGCTGCCCAAACTGGCGGATGGCGGGCGAAACTCGTAGCGGGCAAGGGGGAGCAAAGGTCGCTTTGCATAGACAGACTTTCCGCAGAATTTGTTAAAGGTGCAGTGCTGCGGGGGGTTGGGCTCGCCCTTGCGGGGCGGGTTGCGCTCGGTGGTCTGGAAGCAGCCGGCGCAGAGCTTGCGCTCGGCCTTGTCGCAGAGCGGATAGCGGCACATGCCACCTCCTTTCTTGTAGATGGAGAGGTCAACCACGGTGGAGAGGTCTACGTCATGCGCGAGGGACGGATAGAAGCGCGCAAAATTATCGATGGCGTCGCACATGAGCATGCCTGCGTCTGCCCAGCCTAGGACCAGCTGGGGGAAAACGAGGTGGTATGAGAGCTTCTCGTAAGTCCTCAGCTGGCGGTCTCGCTCCCCCTCGGCTATGTCGGCCAGATTCTGCCACTTCTCGACAGTGCCGTGGCTCTGGAGCACATGCGCAGTACAGGCGGCCCAAGCCTCGGCGGGGGGGCTGCCTTGCGCGATCAGGCGCACGACAATGAGGCGCGCTAGCACGACGAGGAAGCGCTGCATGAATTCGTTAAAGCGCTTGGGCGTGAGCTCCGGGGTTTGGCGTGCGTCTAGGTCGATAACGAGCGCAGAAGGGTTCTGGATGACTTGCACCAAGGCAAATCGATTGAGCCCTTTACCGTAGGGTGCCAGACTGCACAACAGGCCTGTCAGTGATTTCTGCTCATCGAGCGTGAGGTGGAGTCGGCCGCCTGTCATGAGCGTAAAGTTGGGGGCACATTTTTGCTCCTTGACTCGACTCTTGCCAGTTTTCAATAAGTCATCGATTTTGGATGATATGCGACGGGCCGAGACCCAGACAGGGTCTGTCTTGTGCGGAGGCGCGGGGGTCTGCATATGCTGTGCTAGCCCGTGTTTGGGGATGTCTGTTCTTTTTTTTTCTTCTACTTTTATGCAAAGAGGGTACTTTGCTCTGGAGAAAAGGAAGAGCGGGAGAGAGAGAGAGAGAAAGGGAGGGGGGGGGGAGGGGGGAAGAGGGGAGAGAGAGGGGCGAGGGGGGGGGGGGGAAGAAGAGGGAGAGAGAAGGGGGGAGGGAGGGAGGGAACTGAATTTGAGGAAAGGCGCCTCCCCCCCGTCGTAACCGACGGGGGTCTCTGAAAGACAGCCCCCTTTTGCCTTTGGCCCTTGATATGGCCGAAAAAGGTAGTATTGCCGAAAAGCGGGGAAATACTGGCTTTTTCGGCCATATCACACACCCAACATGTGCAACATAGGCGGGGGGTGGGGGGGGGTTATTTATTTGTCGATAGGCCTGAACAGGCACCATTGCCATTTTACCCCCACCGCCCACCGCCTACCTGAGCAAGGGGTTAGGTGGCACCCCTCTCAAACTCTCTCTCTCTCTCTCTCACACACACACACATGGCGATCTCCTGCGCACATTCCGTGCGCAATGCATGCTGAGAGACAAGCAATAGTTAGTTCGGTCTGGCCCAAGGTCACGAGAGCAAGCAATTGGAGTGGTTTGGGTTGGCACAGCCCGTTGAGGCGTGGCGGAAGGGGCAGATGGCTGTATTTTTGGTCGTGTACCCCAGCCAGCAGAGGCCGAGGCTTTCCAAACGCCGTTTTCGAGCTGGACATCAGGCTTGTCACAATTGGAATAACAAGAAATTAATTTTTCCGGAGAGAGCCTCTGTTCACAAGTTTTAATTAAAAAATAAACCCCCAACTCTTAACAGAGGCCAAGTTCCAGCCGGGCTCGCAGGACCCAGATTGCACTGCGCAGTGTATCTTGTAAGACCTTGCAGCTACCCACGTAAGCTTGGGTAGCATATCTATATTGTCATTCACTCGGAACGACCCCGCAATGGTATGAGCAAGTATTACCTGGGCTCGAGAAAGTTTTTCACGCCGAGCTCTGACCTGCTGAATTGCGGGACGCAATTACCATGTACACCTTGCCGCGCGGCTGCTTCAGCTGCCCCAGCCAGCAGAGGCCGAGGCTCTCGCGCGGCTCGTGCTCACAATCGAAGCCCACGGCCGCCGGCGAGCCCGACCTGCTGCCTTGACAATGGCCTGTGTCGTGCGCAGACCGAGCAGGCGCTCGCGCTGGGCGACATTCAGCTGCAGCCCGGTCCCGCCTGGGGCACCACAAGACGCCTGCTGGACCCGATTAGGAACCGCAATGCAGGCACTCGCCGTCCACGCCTTCCATCCAGTACATCCTCCCGGTGTCCCCGCAGGCGACACACTTGGGGGACGACGCCTGCACTTTCTTTCGTCGCTTCTTGGGGCTAGGCTTGGAGGCCCGCCTATACTTCAGGAGTCTGCTTACCCAACAGTCGTTGCACTCTCCGTCATAGGGGAGGCACAGGGAGTACAGAAGGATCCCTGCTCTGTGCCGTTTGCGCAGGCCGCGTGCCCATCATGTCTGCCTCACTCTTTTCTTCTGGTACAGGGGCGGCCGCCTCGACGCCGTTAGCTGGAGGTGAAGTCGTCATCCTGCGCGTACGAGGACTTTCTTCGTCAAGACAACTTTTCTTAGCCCTTGCCTAGGCGCGCCAGGTTGGCACCCGGGCACAGAACGCGGGCCGAGACCCAGACAGGGTCTGGAGAAAAGGAAGAGCGGGAGAGAGAAGGGGGGAGGGGGGGGGGGGGAGAGACTTTCTTTTTGATTTTAAATGTGATTCTTTTTCATTTCCTATTCCCAATTTCTTCCCCATTCCTTGACCATATGTATTAAAAAGGGGGAAAAAAAAGAGACCATGGACTTCACGCTCACCATCGTCTACCACGCCCTCAAGGGCAAAGCAAGGCTTAACGAAAAGCTGTATCAAGATTCCTTACCACCACATGACAAGCTCGGAGACGCGTCGAAGAACGAGTACGAGCTGCTATACGCCATCCAAAACCAAAAAATCAAGATACGAAAACCTACGGAAGACAAGTATAACTTTGTAACAATGAACTACCCGTACCCTTCGCGTCCTATACTTGCTGCCTGCTTTGAAACCTTGGACACTACAAAAATTCAGAAGGGACAAAAGATCATAATCACGCTAAAGCCCAATCTCGCCCCCAAATACGGTAAGCTTAAAATGGATACCACAGTCGGTGTCTTAACACAACTGTTCAACACAAGGGAAAAAATATATCAAACGAGTCTATGACTAGTATTGATTGGGTACCCGTACGGCTTACTCGCTCCAAGACAGAACAAAAATCCGACCTTAGTGTCGATGTGAACGGCTACTGTGCACACTGGAAGATTCCCTCTCTTTATAAATTGGAACGGCTTGTGTGCGACGGCGGTAAAACAAGTGATTCGGCCAAATGTGGGGTATCAATTTTTCCGAAATTGTCCTACAGGTGATTTTGCACTTTTTGATTCAGACATTGAAAATGTGTTTTATTTAGTAAAAATAATATTGAATAAGCTGAATAACGTATTAAAATGATTTGCCAGTTGTTTTAAAGCTTCCTAGTTTGACTTTGTGATATCAATATGAAGCCTCCTACATATGTGAGAAAGGATACTTAGTCATTTATTAAATCTTAATATTGGTTTTTCTCATCCGTTTCAATAATGAATTTGATTACTAAATCTGCTTAATTGCATTATTACAAGCTGAATATTAAATAATATTCGACAAATTATTAATCACTTTCGACTTGAATTTAGTATCCGGCTGGTGGAGCTCGCCGGGGGGGGGGGGTGGTAGATTGAAATGAGCTACAGTCACTTACAGAGCAGCTGCACGGCGAGCTAGTTTCTTCAACTCCCTTGCATACTTTCTGGATGTTTTCGCAAACCAATCTTCTTCTTCTTCTTCTTCTTCTTCTTCTTCTTCTTCTTCTTCTTCTTCTTCTTCCGATTGCACTCGACCCCTACCTTTGCCCCGACCCCGACCCCGAGCTCTGGCCCGACCCCGACTGTCTTCTTCTTCTTCTTCTTCTTCTTCTTCTTCTTCTTCTTCTTCTTCTTCTTCTTCTTCTTCTTCTTCTTCTTCTTCTTCTTCTTCTTCTTCTTCTTCTTCTTCTTCTTCTTCTTTTTCTTCTTCTTCTTCGTCCGATGGCACTCTAACCCTACCCCTGCCCCGACCCCGACCCCGACCCCGAGCACGACCCCGACCCCGAGCACGACCCCGAGCACTTGCCCGACCCTGACCTCTAGCAAGACTATCTCTACCACCCACTGCAGCCTTTCCTTTTTGTTCAATGCTGCAATCACATACTTGAAAGTGCCCCCATGCTGCACTCACAAATTCTGCACGTTTGAACTGCTTTCTATCAGTATTTCGAAAGGCTATGCCATGTGCTCGAAGATAGCTTACCAACTCCTTCACTAACACTCTCATCGCTCCAAAAGCTTTTTCATCTGACGCGACAGCAAGAAAGGATGCAACTCTTTCCCATGCTGGCATTGACCTACCATCAGCTGCCTCAAACGCTAAATCCTGTTCTAATCGCTGCTGTGCTGAGAGCATTCTACCTCCAACCCAAGCAGGATGTGTTGGCGGTTGGCTATCACTGAGGAAGTAAGTTCTAGGGTAGTTTAGCCTTTCCTCCTCTGTCAGTTTGGAAAGACCGATCATCTTTGCCTTCCTGTCAGGTGGGACTGCAAAGGGGTCCGGTGGAAGATCTGCTAGCACTCTAACATTCACTGACCACTTCTGATCGTTTTTGTCAGTGCAGGAAATATGACCTGGATAACCAGGCTCGCCTCCCTCGCCGTAGCTTCCTGCAAAGCGCAAGCCTGCAACTGCGCCTGGGCGGCCTATAAAACATTTTCAGTTATGTATGACAATATAACAATAAACATTTACAACCTAGCATATGTTCTATCTGGTCCTTCTCCTCCTGTCCATAATAATTCTGCGCAAGCTTGCGAACATCCTTCAGAAGTTTTGGATCTGCAAACTTTACGGGAGGAAGTTTTTTGGGCAGCGTCCCTTCCGCTATTTAACAAAATAAAATAAAAGTTAGATTTTTCAACTAACAGGAGAGCAAAGTGAAAACCTGGAGCCCGGGTCATCATTTTAATCGGAGCTCCGTCTGGTCGGTCCCTTTCCCCGTGCCAATGCTCTTGCCCGTCTCCGAAAGTCTTTACCTTGGCCGTGGGGAGGCCGTTGTTGCCATCGCCTGGTACTCCAGCGTTGATTTGCCATGCCAGGGGACGATTCCAGTACTTCAAGTACTTGTTCATGCAATGATGGTGAAAAAAATTCACCCAGTCATAACTGGTGATCAGGATACAGACGACAATACGTTCTTTGTCTTTGGTGAACGCGCGAAGCAGCTTGAACAAAGCCTGAGCGATGCTTGTGGTTAAAAAGGTAGTGCCTAACCCTCGTCTCATCGTGCGAAACTTCTGATCATCACCGGAAAACCCATGGTGTGGGAGATTTCGATGAGTCTGTCCTTGCAAAAACCATCCCGCCCAGATAATGAAGTTGATAAAGCCATACATACCCCAGCCAGTATTTTCGCCCCCTCCGTCAAACTCAATGAAGAGCTTCCATGCGGCCATAGTGTCAGTGCTCCACAGCCGACTCCGTAGCATGTGGTAAAGGATAGAGATTGTACTGTTCTGACCTTTTTCAATACCAGGGCCGTGAGTGTAGATGCAACTTTTCCTGGTTCTGTAACAACTGAACACCCCAAGGCCAAGAGAAGATGATTACCGCTTTCTTACAGTCATTTTTTACAATGCCTGTAAGAAATCGGCCTTTTAGGACCAAATCGCCAAAAATCAACAAACAAGAAATCAAGAAGAAATCAAGACGAAATCAAGAAGGACCGGTATTGACGAAGGAAATAAGCGAACAGGAAGAAGGAAATTAAATATTTATCATTTAATTAATTATCATTTAAAAAAATATAATTCTAACTATATAAAAAAGATGCCAACATTATCAACAAAAGTCGTCGGGGTATCATTTGGAGGAAGACAGGAAAATTTGTTATATCTAAAAAGCAAACCTCTAATCAAAGTTTTCATAGTTCCTGAACCAGAAAATAAATTTGATAAAAATGCTATTAGGGTGGAAACAGAAGAAGGAAAGCAGTTAGGATATATAGGAAAACATACAGCCGAAACTCTTTCCAAAAAGATAACGGAAAAGCGACAAGTTTCTTATAAAATATATGGTGGCGGGTTGGGCAAAAATTACGGAATGCAAATCACAATCTGGTTGTAGGAGGTAATTAATTAATTTTTCATTTATATAATTATGATTATTATTATATAACAGTTTTGGTTTTGGTGAAATATGCCTTCACAAAGCGGACCAGTCGGCACTGTAAAGTTAGGGCGACCTGCTAAATATACATCTGTTGAAGAAAAGAAAAAAGCTCATTACGAGGCTTCAAGAAGATATGTCTTAAAAAACCCAGAAATGTATAGAAAGGCTGGTGTTTCATATTACGAAAGGAATAAAGAAGCCATATCGGCGAGGCGGAAGGAACGATATGCTATGAAAAAGAAACAAAAAATGGAAAGTGTTGTAGAAGTTGAAATACAGTAAAACTAATTACTTGTAATTAATTAATTTTTTCTAATAAAATTTTTTTTACATTAATATAATTATCATCTAAACAAATAACACAAGTATAATATAAATCATTGGGATTAATACCAAACTAAAAAATCTATTCCACAATATACAATGTCATACAAGCCACCTCTACCACCTAGACCAAACAAACAATATGTCCAACTTCTTCAAGCCAAGGCAAATCTCCGCGAGACTAAGACAAGGGAGGCGAAGAGGCGAGAGTTTAAGACACACGATTACACCATTAGAAGAGACAGACGGCTAAACTCTCTATCTTTCAAATTTAAGGACTTGGATATAAGTTTTTATAATACGGACACTTTGGAACAAGAAATATTTATACCCGCCATACGACGAGCGAGAAGGGAAGGTATGACCAACAATGCGGATGTCAATATAGCTATAACATACACCACCGCTCCCGCTAATATACGATACGACCACTATTCTGTGAAGAAAACTTTTAATTCATTCTTACTCCGCGAATATGACACAAAGTTTATGGATGCTCTGAACGAGTTCAACATAAACAACATTGAAGCAGGAGAGAATGGATATGAAAGAGCCATCCAATATGTTTATCTAACATTCGTTTAAGAGAATGGCGGGGGATGCTATGAAGGCACCAGAGAGAAAAAGGAGAAGGTTCAAGAAGGTAAAAAGATATCTCCACCAAGCAGAAATAACAACTGTCTATTCTTCCTATGTAGAGATATTCTAAATATTCAACCGTTGAATAAACAGAAATGTAATGAGATACGAGCAGAATTCAACCTTCCACCAAACTCACCTATACCATTTTCAATAGCGGTCCAGATATTAGAAAAATATGTGAAGGAAGGGAAGACATATGAAATAACAGACCCACTTATGAAGCAGACCGCGAGCACCAATGAAGAAGGACAAGAGCCCGACAAACTAATCTTTTTGGAGAAAAACCATTACTACGGATTGGTTAAGCAATTCAAGAAGAAATGTGAAGACTGCCTGCGAATATATATCAATAAACATAAATGTAATCTTAACAGGAAAAAATATGCGGACATTATGTTGAAGAAGAATGGTAAAAGGCACCTAATAACTAAATTTAGAGAGGAAGAAAAAATGAATAACGACCAGGTCCTTCATTACGATTTGGAAACATTTAGAAATACAAACATTACAGCAGGCTACGATATCCACGACTGCTACATAGTCGGATATACTCAGGGACAGGAGGGTTTTAAATACATAGCTGGTAAAGATTGTATAAGCCAATTCGTAGATTTACTAATTGAACGAGGCGAGAAGTTGAAGGAAGGATGGGTGCCGAAGAAAAAGGGGGACAAACCGCCCCTTCTATATGTTAATGGTTTTAACGGAGCGAACTTTGACCACTACTTCATACACCAAGAATTAATTAAAAAGGGTATTAAAATCAAAGAGTCAAAAATCAACAACGGCTCTATTATTATCTTACACTTTGAAAATGTTAAGATGTGGGACCTGAGAAAGCACACTCAGGGAAGTCTTAAAGCAAATCTTGAAAGTATGGGATGTGAATGTAGTAAAGGCGACTTTGACCACAACTCAGCCAGACCGTGGGAGGATATGGAAGAAAAGATGAAGCAGGACTGTCTGACCTATCTTAAAAATGATGTTATGGGTTTGAAAGAAATATACGATAAGTTAAACACTCCGATATTTGAAACTCATAAAGTCAATCTAACCTCAAAAATTTCAACTTCAAGTCTCGCTTTCAACATATGGAAAAAATATGTAGATAACAAATATGAAGTAAGACTTCCAACAGTTGAGCAGGAACGAGCATTTAGAAAAGCCGTTATCGGAGGCAGAACTTATTTATCTAAGAGGCGGTTTATTTCTAAGCAATATGAGCGATACCTAAAAAAAGAAATCACCTTTGATGAAATAGTTGATTATCTTGTAGATGCGGATGTCGTATCTTTGTATCCAACCGCGATGTTGTTAGCTTTTATGGTTGGCGACATACTGGAAACAATCGGACCATTTGACCCACGAAACCTTCAAATCGGTATTTACAACCTTGACTACATTTCACCAAAAAACATACTCCATTCAAGGATTGGACAGCGAGACCGTATGGGCTCCCTTAAATGGCGACTAGAAGATATGAAGGACCAATGGCTAACGAGTGTAGATATTGAGGATATGGTGGCCGAAGGTTATACGGTTCATATACATAAAGGATACTACACTGCCAAATCGGAATGTGTCTTCAAACAATACATAGACGATATGTTTAAGGCAAAGGAAAATGCGGAGAAAGGTAGTCCGCAATATCTTCTCGCTAAACTGTTTATGAATAGCCTATACGGTAAGATGATACAGAGACCGATACCTTCAATAACAGCATATATACAAACTAATGAAGATTACTGGAAATTCTGGAACAGTAATCAAATAACTGACATTGTTAAATTTACTGATAAAGAAGGAAAAGATTTATGGCACATATCGGGTCTTCCTCGTAATCCAATCTTATTAGAGAGCAGCATAACCAAGCCGACACATTATGGGGCATTCATACTAGCATATAGCCGCCGCATTATGTATAATTATATTAAGGAAGCCAACCCGAACGGAACCATTGAAGACGACTTCTATTATACCGATACGGACAGCCTACAAATCCACACGAGATGTGCCAAGTATATCAAGAATATGGGCAATAAAAAACTGGGCGGTATAAGCGACGACTTGGGCGATGGATGTAAGATTATAAAAGGTGTGTGGATAGCTCCTAAACTTTATATGTTAGAATTTACAACCCAAGATGCTTTCACCGCTGGTATGACCAAAAACGACCTCAAACATATTTCAAAAGGGGTTCATAATAGAAACAGCAGAAAATGGAGTTAAACGATATTTCCATTTTAGGGGTAAAGGCTTAAATGCTAATCAACTCAACTACGATGTATATAATAAGATGGATAGAGGCGAAAGCATTGAAAATGTTAGGGAATTTCAAATGAAAAAAATACACATTGACAGAAACAGCAAACAGCAACAAATCCCACATTTTAGCATTCTACATATGGCGAATGTTAAAAAACAAGTTAATGAGAATAAGTGGGCGGGTCGTGAGTTTATTAACGACAACGATAGCATCCCGCTCGGTTTTAAACTTAATTAATCATAAAGGTATATTTTTTTGGCTCCTTTACCTTTGAAGCTTCTTATCGTATGAACGCCCCTCGTCGGCTTCACTAGCTTAGTATTTACCGCCGTAGCACCCATTAACGATACGGGGTCAAATGCTGTTCGGTAGTTTGTGGTCAGCTTCGATCGTGTTGCCCTTTTACCTTTTGGATTTACTTTAACCGCTACTCTATCAAGAACTCCTTCAATGAGGTCCTTCGTGCTACTGCCTTTGTTGTATGTGGTAGCCCTTACACCAGTCTGTCGGCTCAGGTCTTTTGCGATTGTTCCACCAAGACTATGACCCGTCAGCTCTACATTATCCTTACCATATTTCTTTATGACTTCATCAACCAGCTTCTGCTCTTCTTTGTATCTCGGTGTTCTTTTCAATACACCCTTCACCAATGCTACATCGGTGAGTAAGTCTCGCTTATCCGCACTCCCCCTAAATGCGACAATAGCTTTACCATCTTTTTCATATACGGTTGATTTTTCTTTGCTAGCGACTGGCTTCCATCCGTCAGCCCCTTTTCTATCTGACCGCGACAAATAGACATCCTCTGATAAATCCGCATTACCCCCCTTTTGTTTCCTATAATCCTTACCAGCTTTTTTCAATGCTTCACCATAGGTTATGTTATGCTTAGCAGAGTAAGCCTTAACGAACTTTATCCACTCAGTCATTCTATATATTTAATTTTTATTTTTTTCCTGCCTACTATATACACCACTCTACTATGTCCACCCTAACTAGACTGTGCGAGAAGTTCCAACAACTATCAATTGAAAGCGAAAATAAATCGTTTTCTCTTGCCGATGTTCAAAAGGTAATACACGACGAAATAAAAGCGATTGAAGAAATGAGAAATGCTCAACCGAAAGACACATTTCATTTTGGGAAATACAAGGGCAAAAAAATAGAAGACATCGCAAAGATTGACAAGCCATACATTGAATGGTTAGTTCGTCAGCCGTGGTGTAGTAATAAAGACGAATTGAAAAAGTACCTTCATTGACGAATGAGATACATTTTGCCTCTAATATTTATTTCTTTTTTTATAATTCGCAGTATTGCTTTCTGTTTGTGGAATTCGCTAAACCTAGTAAAATGCGGTTCTTTCAATAAACAGTCTTCAACTTCTAATTCTCTATTTACTTCAAGGTATTGTTGAAGGATATCTTTGAATTGTATAAGGTCAAAATGGTGGTCTACGTGGACATCAACCCGTTCATATATATCGCCACTTATTTCGCATATGTATCTGGGTTCTACGAATACATCAATAGCCACGATGTCAAGATATTCTTGTATTTGCGGTCTTATTGTATTCCTGCTTGCTTCTTTTATCACTCTCGCCATTTTTTTCAATTTGCTAAGGCCTATAAGGTCAACACAGCAATTCCACGAAAACGGCTTACCATCTACACGAAAGTGTTTTCTACCCGTGGTCAAATTACTTTCAACATCAATGATGCCATTTTTTAGACAAGGGTGATGGGTTATTAGGTCGCGCACGAAATTGCTATCTTCTTGGTTCAGCACTTCACCATCGTTATATTCGTTTATCATTCTTCTTATGTAGGATTTGATAGATGCTTTTGTTAGAAACCGCCTACCACCCACAAAATACAACTTACGACTGTAAAACATTATTATATATATTATCATTCAGAAAAATATTACAAAAATAAATAATTATTGGTCTTCTAAGAAATTAACGATAACACTCACATTTCCTCCATTATTAGCAGTCGCGACAGACTTTTGTAAAAATGTTAGATTTTCACCAGGTGCGAGTTGTATGTCGTAAGTTCGCAGGTCAATAAGCTGGCTAGAAGTAGCATTAACAAAAAGTTTAAGTATGACATCCGTTATAGTGGCACCACCAAGAGCAGTCGCGGCGGTATCCTTTGACACGATTGAAGTTGTAGCATCAATATCAGCAAAGTTCTCCGCCGTAAGTGTTCCAGTTGTTTTCACAATCCTCACTATATTAACTTTGGTATCTTCGTTTGATATGCTCACAAGAGATGGATAAACAATTGAATAATTTGTAGCACCGCCATTAAAAAGCGATTTATTTTTTATGCTAAGAATTGGGCTTTCAGTAGTGCTCGCTGGCTCACTTCCTTCCGCTTCGTTAGATATGCTTGAATTAACGGTGTTAGCTCCCTCAATAAACATACTACAACTAGCCGTTTTCAATATTTGTATTCCTGTATCGGCATCATTTCTCATTCTAGCAACAAATGGAAGAGTTGTATTCCGCAGACTGACACCCGTGTTGGCATTCGCATACTTAATCATATGGACTTGCTGGAATTCGCCTGTGTTGGGGTTCTCAATTGAAAACTTAATAGCCCCAAAGCCTAAATACTGAAATTGAATTTGAAAGACATTTCCCTTCGTCAAATCCAAGAGCGGCATATCGCCTGTTCCATCACATGGGTCATCCCAGTTCGCTTGTTGAATATAGGAAACAACACCTCCTTTCGCGTGTGCTATACAGAAACCAACCACACCATCCTTATAAAAGTAGAATCCATTTTGTAGTGCGGTATCGCCTATACCAATAAATGATATATATTCCTTAGTTTCATCAGTAGTCCATAAGGCAGTGAAGCGGGCTAAAACACCCATACCCGTTCTGTATTTTATTTTTCTTTTGCTTTCCATAACGGCATTAGAAGTAATATCTGCGGTTGTTTTTAATTCAGCCATATTATTTAAAAATGACACACTTGATTTTGTTTCGGTTTTCGTCCATACCCTTGTATTGATAGTATATGGAAAGATTTCCTGTAATACTGGTGTTAATGAACTGGTTAATGCTTCACCAAAGGCGGTTTTCATATTTTGACCCCTACATATCCATCATACCCGACTTTGACATTTACGAAGTCTCCGCCTGGATTTTGGGCAACTAAATTTCTTTGGTGGCTCATAGTAGGTGCTTTTTTTCAAAAACCACCTACGACCTCAAAAAATGTTTTGTTAGAGTTCCTATATTATCAAAAAAATAAATCTAAAATTTTTATTAATTTTTTTGGTGAAGCTTTTTTTTAAAAAAGGTTCATTAGGTCCTAGTAATGGTGCCATTCTTAACATTTACTTCTTGCTGAGTGACCACAAATGTATAGTGATTGTAGGTGGCACTCACGACGGTTGCGATAAACTCCCATCGTCGCTCGGTGTCTAGGGATAATCCGCTGATTTCATTTTGGTCCTTGCTCCACAGAGGGCGAGTATTGTCAAAGCTATCGCACCAAAACCAGTTGTATTGATAAACATTGCTATTCATCAAAGACGAGCCTTCCAACTTCGGTTTAAGATACATATAGTCTTCTAGTTTTCCAGTTTGACAATCAACATTAAATTCCTGCTGTCGTGCTCCGTCTAGTGTGGTGTAAAATGTTTGGACCTTAGCACCAAGCAGGTTGCTATTGTCGTAGGCAGTGTTCTTATTTTCGGTTCCGTTAAACACAGAGTGATAAATCTTCTTAATTCGCCGTCCGTGGCCTCTGTCAAATCTAAGGATAACATTTTGAGAAGTTGAAGTTGCCGTATTTTTATACAAATAAGAATAATCAATGTTGAAGCTCATACCTTCGGGGCTCATAATCTTCTGCTGAATTGATTGGATAACATCGGGATTGGTTTCAACAGCTAAGAAAAGGTTGAGGTTAGTGACGGCCACACTTAAATCCGCCGCCGCAACAGTGCCTCCACCAGTAGAAAGAGGGTCATCGTTGTAATAAAAGATTTTGGGTGTCTGTTGCCAAACAATCCGCATAGTCAAAATTTCTGGAAACATAATAGTTTTATCCAGAGCGAAAATGGTATTGTAAAGCATTCCAAGATTAATCTTAACATTGATAATCGGTTCGGGTTGTTGAATAGCTCCTCCTGAGAAATACTTAGCCTCATTGTGCGCAACATTAACAACACTAAGAGTGCCAGTTGCTGCTGCGATTAAACTATCATCGTGTCTGCGAGCATTTGTTGCTGGTTGAGTTAAGTAAGCCCGCATCTTAGTTTGATATGAAGTCATAACTTCGGTAATACGAGTAGTAATCGCCGCCGATCGGTCGCCAGTGCTAGTATCACCAACAGCGGTCAAAGCCGTTCCGTCTGCTTTTAGAGCGATAGCATCAAGCAAGCTAACTTTTCTTTCAGTCGCAGCGGTATTACTAAAACCCGCCCCGTTTGTTGTGTTGTTCTTTTGAAGCATACAACCAGCACCAGAGTTGTCGTCGTGGTTTTCCAAAGCGAGTAAATCATCAATGGAGGTTTCGGGTTTCCAAATCATCTTGCTAATATTGCCGACTTCATTAATGTCGCACAGATAAACACCGCCTCTGGTAATCAATTGTATCTGCCTAATTGGTGCCAAGCAGTCCATAAAGCATTTATTGTAGTTCGCCGCCTTCGCAGCAGGAGCATAAGTAAAACTCAAAACAGAGCGAGCCAAGTTAAATGGGCGACTAATAAGGTCAAAGTTGCTTTCCTGTCCTCCTGCGGTAGTTATAGTGATACTAGAAGAACCCTCACGAGGTGTAAGCTTATTCAAGCGATAAGAAGCACTGATGTAGTCAGTCCTGCTAAAATCTAGTTCGCCTCCGTGTTGTGTAGGCATTTTTGTGTAAGTGCTTTTTTCCAAAAACCACTTACGAACTCAAAAACGATTTGTAAAAGGTTCCTATATTAATCCCCCAAAAAAATAAATAATTCTAAAATTAAAATTAATTATCTAGATTTTAACAAATTAAAGAACGATGTAAATAGACTAAAATAATTTGTCTCGCGGTAAATCATCAATGTCATTACAATGCCGAGGCCGTTGAGATTAACTGGTTGGTCGTTTTCGTCAGTCAAGTAAAACCGATACAAATTGCTTGAACTAGTAGATAGTCGTTTGCCGTATTCACTGCCAGAGCCGTCGTAGATAACAGAGCCGAACGGGATTTCATTCGCGGTATATATTTCCTGTAATACGTGATTATCGCCTTCGCCTACTAAATCTGACTGTAAATATAATGTTTTTTCGCCAGTCAAAATTATGACATTTGGAGACCTAATGGAATTATTAGCAAAGAAATATGTTGAGTCGCGGTCAAAACCCATTACTTCGTGAATACGAGTTTCGGTGTCAAATATAAACCGCGGTTGAATGCCTCCGTTATTCGCTACGGTAAATAATAGCTTACCGTCTTCTGGGTCGGTATTGGTATTGTTGCTTGTTATTGTATATGTGTAGTCATTGGGGCTATCTGCGGTTAGCACCTCGGCCAGTTTATTCTTTAAGTTATTCATCGTGTAGTTGCCCTCGGGTATCGTAATCAGAGCCTCAAATCCATCTTCGCTCAGAGTAAAAGTATTGTATGGCGAAGAAACAGAATAATACGATTTAGGCACATAGATATGTAAAATTTTACAATGTGTTGGATTGTCTAGCGATTTCATATCAATGGAGTGAGTAAAATTGCTATCCGTGCCGTTTATCCTATTTTTGCTATTGACATAGTAAATGTTACTACTTCGCCCGCCACGATATTCCATTGACCCGACTTTTTGGTGAAGCTTTTTTTCAAAAGGTTAGTATATATAGAAAAATATATTTTTTGTTTTAATCGCTTACCACAACGGAGGGGGTGCGGGGCTTGCCCCTGCTAAATGTATGTGTCAAAGCCGTAGCCGTTCTGGACTTTCAACTCATCGGCTTCTTTTTCCTTCAAATCAGTCCAACCGCTGGCAAATTTAAACCGATTACCTTTTGCCCGCTCTAACAAAAACCTAATACTATGCCATCCGCAGGTATCTGTTGTGTCGCTTTGGTTTTTGACTTGATTAACCTTCATAAGCAGGTATGTGTTCGGCTTACTCTTTTCAATAAGCTGTTTCATTTGGTGAAGAAATAGCTCAGTCGGTTTATACAGTGCGAGAGGGTCGTAGATTTCAATAGTGTCATCTTTAATTGTGTCAATCCAAACAGCAATCCAATGTGAGCCTGGTTGGCTAGACTTATCCAAGTTCATTATAAAACCATACTTCTTTCTTTTTTCTGGTTTCAGTTTGTTTATTTCATCGCTGGCTACCGTGCCGATATACCATTCGTGCTTTTTCATAATGTTGTCTATTTCGTCCGTCATTAAACCTCTTCCCTCCCCCTCTTGCTGTGGTTGAATTGTGTCGGCGGTGATTTCGGGTGTTGTGTCTGTGGTGATTTCGGGTGTTTTGTCGGCGGTGGGTTCTGGTGTTGTGTCGGGCGGGGGTTTGGTATTGGTTTCAGGTGTGGTGGTGGTTGTGGTTGCTTCCTCGGTTGGTTGAATACCGAGAGTATTTGAAACTTGATTTTTAATGTTTGGGTCGCTTCTCATTTCAGTTACTAAGCTACTTACATAATCCTTCTTTTTCATTTTTTTTCTGTATTTGCCCTTCTTCAAATATTTCTTAATTTTTGCTATCGTTAAAAGTTTGTGTATTAATTCCTCCATTGTTTTAGCCCCAGCACCAGCTTGGTTTATTCCCAAATAATCAGCGAGTTTCTTTCTCATTTCATTCTGGTCTATTCCTAAATCAATGCCTTCATCTACTATAACTTGTGCCATACCCGCTGTCGTGTGTTTTCCTTTAACTTTTTTGGGTGGTGGTTTGCCACGAGCTTTCATTTCTTTTTCCAAAGCAGGGCCCAAAGTTTTGGGTATGTCCAATTTTGGATACTTGTAATCATTTCTTAAACCTGCGGATATGTATGATATTTTATCTTTAATTTCAAAGTGTTTCGCTTTGGCCTCCGCTAGTTTTTTTTCTTGTTCTAATTCTTTTTTGTATTGTTCCGCCAGTTCTTTCTGCTCATCTGCTGATTGGGCATCGGCTATCGCTTTCTCTATTCCTGTGCCAAGTTTGATAAATTCTGTTTTGCTCAAACCTTTAATAAATTTAGTTGTAAAGCCCGCTTTCTTCATTAATTCAATGTATTTTTCTTTTAATTCCTTTTCAGCCTTTTTCTCTTCTTTTGTTTTCAATGGCATCTGTTTTTCTTCTGGTGCTTGTGGTGGTGCTTGTTGTGGTCCTAATTGTGGTGCTTGGGGTGGTCCTAGTTGTGGTGCTTGTGGTGGTGCTTGTGGTGGTCCTAATTGTGGTGCTTGTGGTGGTCCTAATTGTGGTGCTTGTGGTGGTGCTTGTATGTATTGAGGTTGGAAAGGTGGTAATAGCATTAAATTATTTTTTCTATCTTGTTCAAATTTTACATCCTCTATAAGTTTTTGCTCTCTGTTCGCCTCCCTTATGAGGTCTTCTTGTCTTTCTTTAATGTCGGCATTCTCCTTCCTCTCCATTCTTTTTTTCTCATCTTCTGCCTGTTCTCTTAACTTCTTTTCCTTTTGCTCCTGCTCGTGTATTAGTTCATATTTTTTCAGCAGGTTGTTTTGTATCTGATTGCGGTTCTCGTGTTCAAGGCGATTGAATTCGGACTTAACAATTGTAGGGACTCCGCCCCTACGACCCCGCCTGTTTGGTTTGGAATGGGTATCCCCTTTCATATATTTCAAAAACAGCTTAACGATTTGAAGTGTTGAAAGGTCATTCGTTTTCTCGCCAAAGTTGAGATATGCTCGTCTGCCTTTCACTTTGATATATGGTCTGCCATCTTTGGTTCTGTATATTCTGGGGGGTCGTTGTTTTCGCGGTTTTTTTACAACCATTGTAGGGACACCCTACGACCCGACTTTTTGGTGAAGCTTTTTTTAAAAAAGGTTCGTATATGTTAGCGAAAAAAAAATTAATAGAAAGTTTAGTTTAATATAAAACCAATGTTGGGGGTGCGGGGGCTTGCCCCTGCTAACGAAACTTAACAGCTCCGCCTCGTTGCTTGCCGTAGCCTTGTTTGGCTGCAGCTTTCGCTACACGGTCAGCATAAGGAACTCCGACATCGCTAAGAAAAGTAGCACCCCTTGAAATCAATTGGTTCTTCTTGATAAACCTATTAGCATCCACTATTGCTTGTCCGACTTTTTTCCAATTTACTTTACCTCCTGTTTGTTTCTTTTTTCCCTTCTTCTTTCTTCCTCCCGCTTGTGGCATACTTACAGGGCTTGGATTGTAGCTGATATTGTATCCCGACGGTTGTGAAATAATCACTGGTGATGTTGGCATCTATATATAGTTTTGAAAAAAATAATTATTTTATAAAAAAAATAACGAGTTATTTTTTGTTATAACACTTGTGTTAATAAATTAAGTAAAACGAATATTGAAGTTCTTTCGTAATTCATCAGATACAGCATCAACATACAAAAAGTTAAATCGTTCTTTCGTCGCCTCGTGATATTTTTCAATAAAGTAGTCTAAATCATAACTTAGGTCCAAATGCTTATACACGAGTTCTATTTTATCAACACTCTGTCCAGGAAAAATAAGAAGATAGTCCAGCTGTTTAATCGCCTCAGGTTTCATATCGTTCAAATACTGACTAGACATAATCACCTTTGAACGGAAATGCCTATTGCGCTTTAACAGGTCGCTAACGGACTTATCCCTCAACCCACTACCTAAATCATCTAACACGAACACAACTTCTGGTGTAATGTATTTGCTCGGTCTCTCCACCTTTTCGCCTCCCTCCTGCTTCTTCTTTTCCTCTTTTCCAAAATAAAGAAACTTCGGCTTCGGTTCTTCTTTCTCGTCCCGCACAATCTCGCCTTCTTCTTGCTCTTCGTCGGGTTTATTCAGTTTATCTAACTCGTAATCAATAACAGACAGGTCATCCGTTTTCAAATATGTGTATATCGCCATCGGGTTTCCCTTCTTCTTGAAGTGTTTAACCATTTCTTTATAAATGTGGTCCTTGTGTATTGTTGAAGCAATAATAACAATACGGGTCTTTTTGTCAGTTGTTCGTTTTAGGATTTCAAACAGTGCGGTCGTCTTGCCACTCTTCTTGCGAGCGAGAAGAAAAATATTGGCATACGGTTCATCAAATAACTTATGTCCTTTTGCCAATTTGTCGCCATCTCCGTTTTGCTTGACTGGTCTAACTTTAATATCATTAATCTTTTCCATAGCAGAGACTTCGCCTCCGCACCTCCAAATACTTTTACAGTCTACGACCGTAGGTTGTATATATTCTAAAATATATTTTTATTTTACTGGCGGGGTTATAGGGGGAGCAGGCCCCTATGCCAAAAATTCTAAGCATATAACAATTCTTCCAGCTAGCAGGTCAGTCTCAATACTGCCATTGTCTGTTTTAAGCACTCTAAATGTGTATTGACCGTCAGTCCAATTAATAATCCCCAAGTTGTAGCTAAGATTGGAAATGTTTGCGACATTGCTATCAGCGAATGTGCCAATAATTCCAATGCGGTCCATATGAAGAATTTTTGTTTTCGTTTCAGTCATATCATTCATATAGTGGATATACTTAACATTCATTCTAGTTGGGGTAAAGTTCAATTTAATGGTTTTGTCAAATGTTTTGCTACCGCCCGCAAAATCATTACTCAGAAAAATAATCTTTTGGAATTTATAGTCCGCCATTGTAATGCCCTCTATACTAATCTTCATAAACTTTTTATTAATTAATATTTCTGCTCGGACTGCTTGTGATTTCTATTCACGGGTCAGCGATAAAAAAAATGAAAGTTGTGTGTGGTGTATTCAAAAAGGAATAGAAACCAAATTTAAATGTGTGTATAAGCCTTTCAGCGATTGGTGTGTTAGTTTTGATGAAGCTATTCCGCTAATCTGCTCAAATGATGCTTCGTGGTATAAAGTCTATATATATGAATGCTCACTTCTTACTTGAAGATGGCGATGGAAGACAGATGCCTATTAATAGTGTTAAAATACCTACGTACGTGTTAGCAACCTCGCACGGTAAGTTCTTTTCAGACAGCCTTACAATACAAAGGGTGATGATGGCGATAATGATACCCATTTGAAATAAGTATTTAATAAGTCGGCTGTCAGTTTTTCGCTTTGTCAAACAGCAATCCCAGCTGTCCTCGTATTCGTGGTCTAATTTTTTTTCTTCCTGCTTAATTTGGACATCAAGCACACGGTTTTTGAGTTCGGGTGTAAGGTCTTCCGTCTCTATGATTGGTGGTGGTGGGTGTAATCTAGGGGGCATTGTAGTAAGTGCTTTTTTACAAAAACCACTTACAATCTCAAAAACTATATTGGGTTTGTAAGGGCTTGTCCTTACGGGAATACAACTGCTCGTATTTCTGCTAATTGGTTCGCTTGGTCTTGTAATATATTAAGTAAAGTTTTATTTTCTTTCTCTAAATTTGATATTTTTTCTGATAAATGTTGAAATCCGCTGACCAATACAGGTATAAAACTTGTATATGTTATGCCTTCAAGGTAGCCTTCTCCATCCTCTGCTTTCATTCCACTTTCAGATACAAATTCAGGAAATATTTTTTTTAACTTCATCAGCAATAAATCCGTGGCCTTTTTTTTCTTTCTTCTCATCTGATTTCCAATAATACGAACAACAATTTATCTTCATTAGTTTATCGCAACAATCACCGCAGTCTAATGTTTTAATATCCGATTTTAGCCTTCTGTCCGAGGAGTTTGTCCAAGCACCATTTAGCGGAATATAATTATAACTACCAGATGGCTCGCTGTTGGTATTTGAAGTAGTCCAAGCGTGGAGCAAACCAGTTGCTGATGTAAGCACTCCATAATTCGTATATCCTCCTGATTTAAAATGTAGTAGCGGGTCGTTAGTATAAGTTGGTCTTTTTCGTATTAATAAATTACCGCTTGAAGTTGTTGGTAAAACTAACTCTCCCGATGTATTAATGTTAATCGCCTCGTTCCAAGTTATATTATTTCCCGCTGTTGTTCCACTATTGTAATAAAAAGCAAGTTTGTTTGAGATTTTGTATATTTGAAAGTTTGAGCCAGAATTACTTGATTTCCAGTTTGAGCCGTCATAATAAGCATCAAAACTTATGCCTATATTGTCGTGTGCCCAATTCATTAATTGGAATGTTGGATAAGCATCCGCCGTTGTTATTGCTTGTAAGTGTGCCCCTCCTATATTACTCGCCGTTCCGTATAATTCTAATCCTCCTGTCGCACCCGTGCCCTTTGTTGTATTGCCTATGATTATCGGCTTACCAGATGCTGTTGTTATTTTATCGCTTGTTGCCAATGTCGTTGTTGATATCCCGCATTTGCCGTTATCACCCCACTCGCTGTTATTGCCTTCGTTGTTAATAAGCCTGATGAACTACTGATGTCTATTGCGGTGTTAAATGTTATATTGCTTCCTACCGCTACTCCTGATGCATATTGAAAAAGAAGACTACTCCCCTTTGCTATTTGAAAATTTGAGCTAGTAGAACTTGACTTATCATTTATTGCACCATCCCAATAACAACCAAATTTTAGTGCTGTGTTGCCGTGTCCGTTGTTAATTAATTGAAAACAAGGATAATTTGGGTCTGCTGTTGTAAATGCTTGTATATGTGGCCCTGCTACACCAGATGTCCCGTATAATTCTAATCCACCCGTGTATGCTGCCAATCCTCTCGTTGTTCTTCCCAATATTAGTGGTTTATCTAATGCTATCGTTATTTTGTCGCTCGTCGCCAATGTCGTTGTTGATATCCCCGCGGTTGAAGTAATTGTTGTTCCCGTTATTGTTCCGCCATTTGTTATATTGTTTGAGTTCATATCTAAGACACCATAAAACCGCATACCGCCAGCATTGTTAAAACGGACAATGTCAGACGAAGCACTTTTATTGTCCAAAAGTTTTGAAACATAAAGTCCCGCCCCTTTTACATCAGCCGCAACATTCGTGAATAGGTAGCCTCGTTGGTTCGCGGTTCCGCTTGAAGCAGTATTTAGAGTAAATAAGAAATACTGATAATCACCCGTTGTCTGACTGAAAAAGATATCTCCTCCGTTTTGGTTTAATATCCTCGCCCCATTATATGTTATATTTCCGCCATTAATGATATCCACATTATTGAAAATCGGCTTGGCTTAATAAGGTCAGTGCTCTTACATCATTTCTACTTCCATTAAATATCTTAATTCCTGTTATGGTTTGGTCGCCTGTTAGTTTTACATTTTGTCCGTCCAATGTATCTACATACGTTTTATTCGCCCCGTCTGTTGATAATGTTGGAGTTCCAAGGTTGGCTATTTTGCTACTATTACAATCTAGCCCGAAGCATTTACCCAACCGACGATTGTCCCGTCAATAATAAAACTTATTTTTTTCGCAGAAATTTCAAAGTTGTAATATGTCGCTGTTTTCATATCCAAACTAGCAATTGACCCGATATTACTGGTAGAATTGAAAACCACGAATGTTCCTTTTGTGGCCGCGTTCGTTGAATTTCCTGTTATTTCAAGGGCACTGCTAAATGACTTAATTCCTGCTATGGTTTGGTTTCCTGTTAGTTTCAACATTTTGCCCGTCTAATGTATCCACATAACTTTTGTTTGCCCCATCCGTTGTTGCTGTTGGTGTGGCCAAATTTGTAATTTTTCTGTTGTTCAAAGATAGTGTAGTGCCAGTCGCGGTCGCGATTACATTATCCCCCGCATATAAATCAACATATGACCCTGTTATTTGTATCGGATAATAGGCAGCGGTTGCTATTTTTTGTGCCACAATCTCTCCTATATTTGTCGCCGTATCAAAGGCAATACCGATACCATCAAAAGCGGCTGGACCAGTAGCACCCCGCACTTCTATTGTTGAAGTAAATTTTTTATTCCCTGCTATGGTTTGGTCTCCTGTTAGTTTGACAACCGAAGTATCAAGAGTAGAAACATCAACACCATCAACAAGATTAACATTTGTTATGCTTTGGCTTTTCATATCAATCCCCGCACTCGCATTTACCACATTGCTGAATGTTTTGGTTCCTGCTATGGTTTGGTCTCCTGTTAGTTTAACGACTGCGGTATCAAGGGCAGAAACATCAATGCCATCAACAAGATTAACATTTGTTATTGAAAATCCTCCCATATTTAAACTGCCCGTCATAGCCGTTGTGCCGTCCTTTGCCAGTTTCGTATCAGTATATGCTTTTGTTGAAGCATCGCCGTCGTAGAATGGTGCGGGCAGTCCGCTGATTGCCGTTGTGCTGTTAAAATTTAAAACATTATTTGTCAATGTCATTCCACCACCTGTTGTTGGAGCAAAAAGTATGGACGAGCCTACAAAAGATAATGGATAGCCCGTCGCCCCACCCGCTTCCGACGAATAAATAGAACCCATATTATTGTTGTAATTGAAGAATAACTTGCAAGTGTTTAATGGATTTGAGTCTTTTACGGCCACATAAGTAGTAAATGTTTTATTCCC